>QTSX02001537.1:7500-261866 GCA_014839935.2 Entomophthora muscae | reverse complement strand
ACATAGTGTCACAGTAGTAAATATATACTTGGGATTGATTGCCCAAAAAAAGGCCCAGAAAAAATAGGAAGGTTGCTAAACTCTTGATGATGGCTGAAAGTTTGAATCTGATATTTGATAAAAAAGAAGTATTAGCAGCTCCTGTGGGAAAGCGCTCTGAAATGCTGCTGTTCAAGGAAATTTTACGGCTGTGAAGTTACAATATTCACACTCCTTAAATGATGTCAGTCAATCAACCAGCTGTCTAAAGAGTTCAGATTATGACAGCATAAATAATTCTGATAATAAGTTGGTTAAAGAGATAAAAACATTTGCTTCTAAATGATCAAAAGTCAGCACAAGTTTGAAGTGCCCCTCTTAACTCTCCCCTGGTTCATCTGAAAACTTGTTTTAAGATATTTTCACCTACCTGCAATAAAGACTATCCTCATTCAAATAAAACAAGTTAAATGGTTAAGTATGTGGGGTACCAAGTCCCTCATTACTTTGTATTTTAATCTGATCTTGGCGTGGTTGTGGAAAGCGTCAGTAAAAACTCATGCCTCTCTATTCTTGCTGTCAAGTAAAAATTTCTTTTTAGTATCTTATTTTTGTTTCGTCCTTGCAGCTTCTGTGCTCATTTTCATGGCTTGTTTTTTGCTCCCTTAGCAGATTTATTGGTTTGAGATTTCAGTGTAATTTTTTCTTGGTGGTCTTGATGATGGTGTGGGATTTATACCCCTACCAATTTCATTTCCACTCTGAGATAATTTACACAACTCTAACATAAAGCGTTTATGTGGTTCATGTTCTTGAAAGAAGGGGGTCTTACTAGAAAGTTAATGTGAAGATTCTAGTATAATATCTAGATTAAGTCTTGGGGCCAACTTATACTTGACAGACTGAGTTATTGTGTTGTGAACTCAAATTCACTAGGGGGTTCAACTGACCTAGTGAATGATAGCCCACAAATTGGTGAATGTGAAAGTGACTTCTTTTGCTTTTGAACTGATGTGTTTCTCTTGCCCAAATGAGTCAATATCAATATCTGAGACTTTATGATCCTTAATTGCCTCTCACCACCTGGAGTATCTCCACTAAGGCTACTAGAATAAAACTTATGGGTATGAATTCCTGAGCCTCTTTCCAATAAAATTAAGTTCATTTTAGTTCATTAATTTTGACATTGAACCTTCAGTGCTCATCTTTCAATTGTTAGGAAGACCATTTTATTTATATACAGATCAAACAGGCTAAAAGCCAGAACCTCAAGTTTTATGTATTTAAGACTTTTTCCTGAGTTCTTTGGTATGTCAAGTAACAAAGTGCAATTTGACACCTTGCTTGGAGAAATAATTTCCCAAGAGAGAGTAATCAAAGATGCTACAACAATTTGTTCTTCTTAAACGTATCAATCCTAGTGATGTACACTTTTTTGGGGGAGGTAAAGGCATTCATATCAATGTTTCAAATAACAAATTATAACTATAGGGTAAAATTCCTGATGTTTAACCAGGATCATATTGGACTGTTGCTAATCATATTTCCCTATTTTAACGAACTCACCCGATTGCTTAAACCACTAATCTCAGTGTGATAGTATATAGAGTTTACTACTTTGGTTTTATGTTGGGATCATTAAAAGATTAAAAATAGAACAGTGACATATGTTTTGTGAACTTGGCGATATTTTTCTTATAATGTCTCAGCATTAACAGCATTTTTTATGGATAAGTTTTTAGCAAGCGTTAATATATCGTAAACAAATTATTTGATCTGACGTAAAGTTGATTTTACATCAGAAGTATCGTGGGAAAGGTGCAACTAGTCGTTATCTACGTTTAGTTTTTAAACCTGCAACTTATCTTTAGATATTAAGAAGCTGTGAGAAAATACTCTGTTGACAGTTTAACTGGTCGGCTATAGCTCACTTTGTTTTTTTCGAATGAGAAAAGATGATATTGAAGAAAAAGAAATCACCAGGCGTAAGAAGTTATTATTAGCAAACTTCGGTTAAGTCGTGTGCTGCGCCAATCCTTGTGGTCAAGGTCACCAAAAAGAAAACAATGTATTTTCAAGGAAACAAAAGGCTGCTTTTGATAGTTTAAAACGTTAGGAAAGTCACAGGATCTGGTAGCGTTCCAAGGAGGTTAACCTCGATAGGAGCATATCGAGATAAGAGACCTTTTCGGTGATTTGGTCTTTCAAGTCAGTTCCGTGCGAGCTAGCTGCGTGACCAGGGGGCAATTCATGTATCTTTTTGAAATCATCCAAAAGTTTGGAAATAAGATTCGAGGCATCCAAAAACTAACGTGTGACTGTCATTAATACACCAAAAATAATCCAGACTGCTCACGATAAAAGAACCAAGAAAACTCTCTATCTAATTAAGAAGTCATGTTTGCTTAAAAATTGTTTTAAACGCCTGCTAAAAGACTTAAGTATATAACTAAAGCTCTATACATAAAAAGGAAGCCAAAAATATTGGAAGGGATACAATAAAAATAAGTTTCACTTTGGTAAATTAATATAGCAAACCCAAATAACGTGGATCAATATACCTCATGATACTCTGCCAGAACATTTCGAAGCTTTACAGAAGCAGGACCAAGTTCTGAGAAGATTTGAGACCAAACAAACGTTTTCTTTACCTCTGGTTTGGGAAAGATGAGGACTATCCTCGTCTGTGGAGACTGAAAGGCTTGAAAATTCAAGCTTGTCTTTAGAAAACTCTCCAAAATCCTTTAAAGCTTCTTGTGAGATGTTGAATTTGACATTTTAGAAAATTAAAATCCTCAAGTTGTGTAAAATCGATTTTTGAAGTTTCCTATACAATATTAGCTTATTCTTGGATATTTTATGTAAACTTGAAAGCACAAGAAGTCAAGTAAAGATTTGAAAATATACATGGATGTAAAAGCAAGAGTAGCTAAATAAAATCACGAACCGAATTAATAAAATATTTACTGATTCTACAGGAGTTCCTTTCTGTATCTGATTGATTTCATTATTTATTTTTTCAAGAACTGAAGTGTTCGGGAATTTTTCGTATTTCTTTTCCTTATCACTATTCACTAAACAGTAGAGAGGACTAGTTGTTGGAAAAAGAGAAAACCCGACATTTAAGGGCCTTGAATATGGTGAGCCTTGGCTCAGTAATTTATCAAGATATATAGACTTTTGATTCAACTCTTCATCCATTTTTCAACCTAAGTAGCTCACTTAATATTCCAAGCAGCAATAACTAAAATAAATAATAAATAAAAGTTTCATCCTTTGAAGTTAAAGCATTTCGTTTATTGCATTGCTTTTCACATGAGTTAAGAGTTCAAATAGGGATGGAAAGCTCAGGATTGGGTCAAAATTCAATAATCAATATTTGGTAAAAACATAAAATATCATTTTAATTATAATATTTAAAAATGGCTGGTTTGTAATAGTACTTAAATTATTCAGTCCTTTGGCTTGTTTTCAATAAAGTCATTTAAATTCTAAACCAAATTATTGTGTGATTTTATTTGCAGTTTCGAGAACTCTAGACAATTTTTGGCTTGAAAGTTGAGCCAATTTTTGAGATTAGGCCTTGACAAAGCAATCCCAAGCTCAATATAAGCCTGTCCAACTTAGTTTCTAAAGCTAGATTTATCCAATAAGTATAGAGTTTTATAGAATTAAAAATTAGAACATAACATGGTTAAGAAAGCTTTAGATCCCCGTATCACAACTCTAATCAAAAATAATGTCCAAAACCGTCAGCGGTCCATGTTCGTTATTGTGGGTGATAAAGGAAAGGACCAGGTAATTTTGTTTCCAAGAAAATATCCTATTAGATCAATCAATAGACGGAACAAAGACTTTTTAAAAATTCTTTCGGGCATTAAAAATCTTAACATCTTCTGTTTATAAAGGTTGTGAATCTTCATTGGTTGCTTTCCCAAACAAAAGTTGCAGCAAGACCAAGTGTTCTTTGGTGTTACAAAAAAGATCTTGGGTTCACCAGGTATAATATATGAATGTCTAGGCCTAATTTTTCTAGCAACCGGAAGAAACGTGAAAGTAAAATCAAACGTGATATCAAAAAAGGCGTCCGTGAAGCTAATGAAGAAGACCCCTTTGAACTTTTTGTTTCCGTGACCAACATCAGATATACATACTATAAAGAGTCAGAGAAAATTCTTGGAAATACTTATGGCATGTGTGTGCTCCAGGTACTGCAATTTGACTTTTATTAATGAGTATGAATTAAACTGGGCTTTTGTAGGATTTTGAAGCACTTACCCCAAATCTTCTTGCTAGAACAATTGAAACAGTCGAGGGTGGGGGTATTGTTGTGCTTTTATTGCGCACCATGAAGTCCTTGAAGCAGCTGTACACAATGACGATGGTAAGTTTTAAAGAATAGTTTTCTGTAGATCTAATAAGTTTAATGCTGTGGTTCTGAAGAACATTTCTTTTGGTTAATTCATTAAAGCCTCTGAGGCCGATAGCTTGTAATTTCTATTGACACCATGAAATGTTTAGGATGTTCACTCTAGATACAGAACTGAAGCTCACGATGACATCACAAGCCGATTTAATGAAAGGTTTATCCTTTCACTTGGGGCGTCGGAGTCTTGTCTAGTTGTTGACGATGAATTCAATGTGCTGCCCATTTCTGCGGCCAAGAACATCAAGCCTCTCCCAGCTACATTCAAGGTACCGTGTCCTGCTATCAAAAGTTAATTTTTTAGCAAGAAGCGTCTGAAAACGAGACCGAGCTCCAGGAACTCAAAGACTCAATGGCCGACACTCAGCCAATTGGTGCTCTTGTTGCGACTGCTCGTACTCTAGACCAGGGCAAGGCGCTTTTGACATTTGTTGAAGCCATTTCCGAGAAAACGCTTCGTAGCACTGTGACATTAACAGCAGGGCGTGGCCGAGGCAAGTCTGCCGCACTAGGAATGGCTATTGCAGCTGCAGTGGCATACGGCTATTCTAACATCTTTGTGACATCACCACATCCTGACAATCTCAAGACCCTGTTTGAGTTTATTTTAAAGGGCTTCGATGCCCTTGACTACTCAGATCATCTAGATTACGATATCATTAAATCCACTAACAAGGATTTCAACAACGCTATCGTACGCATCAACGTATTCCGTCAGCATCGCCAAACAATTCAATACATCCAGCCGCAAGACCACGCCACCCTTGCTCAAGCAGAACTTTTGGTAATTGACGAGGCAGCAGCGATCCCCTTGCCAACAGTCAAGAAGCTGCTTGGACCTTACCTGGTGTTTATGGCATCAACCATCAACGGATACGAAGGGACAGGGCGTTCTTTGTCACTTAAGCTATTCCAGCAGCTGCGCGAAGAGAGCCGTGGCTTTGTTGGAAAGGCCTCCGATGGCAAGTCAAACGTTTCAGCAGGCGGGCGCAGTTTACGAGAAGTTAAGTTAGAAGAGCCTATTCGTTATTCGCCTGGGGATCCTGTGGAGCTGTGGTTGAACAAGCTTCTTTGTCTTGATGCCAGCATTGTGTCCAAGAACATCTCAGGCTGTCCCCATCCTGATTCATGTGAGCTTTATTACGTACATCGTGACACGCTGTTCTCGTATCACCCCGTCAGTGAAACTTTCCTGCAGCGCATGATGGCATTGTATGTTGCTAGTCACTATAAAAATACTCCCAACGACTTGCAGCTCATGTCCGATGCTCCTGCACACCACTTGTTTGTATTGCTACCCCCTGTTAGCCCTGATTCAACTACTCTTCCTGACCCCTTAGTCGTAGTTCAGGTCTGTCTGGAGGGCCAAATTTCTCGTCAATCAGTATTGAAGTCGCTCTCACGTGGTCAACGAGCCTCGGGTGATTTGATTCCGTGGTTAGTATCGCAACAGTTCCAGGACGATGACTTTGCCAGTTTGTCAGGTGCTCGCATCGTTCGCATTGCTACCCACCCTGATTATACAAAGATGGGCTATGGTGCACGTGCTATCCGCCTCCTGACAGAGTTCTACGAAGGAAAGTTCCAAAGCCTTGACGAACAAGCGCCTCCTTCCCTCGCTAGCATCCCACGTGTCCAAGACACTGAACTTGAGGTATTCCATCGATAATATTAAGCTAACGTTTAGTCGGCCGATCTCACTAAAGATAAGATTCGTGTTCGTGACCCTCGCCAAATGCCTCCTCTCTTACTCAAGCTGAGCGAAGTTCCACCCCATCCCATCCATTACCTTGGTGTATCTTACGGCCTTACCCGTCAACTCCATACCTTCTGGAAGAGATCTGGGTTTGCACCACTCTACGTGCGCCAGACCTGTAATGAGCTGACGGGAGAGCACTCGTGCGTTATGCTTAAGCCCTTGGCAGCACGGCAGGATATTTCTACCCAGTGCTCCGCTGACTGGATGAATCAGTTTTCCAAGGGTAAGTTTCTTCTGTTATCCTTTAACATCTAGACTTCCATCGTCGTTTCATTAGTTTGCTTTCGTATCAATTCCGTGACTTCGACTCGACTCTGGCTCTCAGCATCTTGGAAGCAGCGTATCCCAAAGAAGAACCAGCCTCAGAAATTTCCCGCGAAGAACTTAGCAAAGAAATAACAACCTATGATATGAAACGCCTCGAATCTTACTCAAACAATCTTCTAGACTATCATGTCATCATGGACTTGGTCCCACGCGTTGCAAATTATCATTTTGGCCACCGTCTGCCCAATGTCAAGTTCTCTTCCGTCCAGGATTCAATTCTGTTATCCATGGGTCTGCAGCACAAGAGCTTTGAAGATATTTCCTCAGAGCTTGGTCTTCCTGTTTCTCAACTCCTTGCCCTTTTTGCTAAAGCCATCAAAAAATCTTCCCTTCACTTCAAGGAGATTGTAACCAATGATATAGCCCGCCATGAAGTTAAGCCTGTCCTTGAACCCAAGTCGCTTAAACGCAATGTCGCCAATGATGAAGAGTGGGATCCATTGGCCGAAGATATTGAGCAAGAGCTTGATGACGCTGGTAAGGCCGCACTCGCCGAAGTAAGAGACCGCCAAAAAGAGTTCCTTGGTGCCATTGACCTTTCCAAGTAATTCGTCTTTTGTTTTTATCTAACATTTCAGATATGCTATTAAAGGAGATGATGCTGATTTCGAGGCTGCGGCTTCAACCAGCAAGCTTCTTCTTGGTGGCAATACACTAGTCAGTGTCCCAAGCAGTAGTTCCAAGAAAGCTGCTCTTAAGGAATCTGCTGCTGGACTTGCAGCTAAACTAGCGCAGCAGAACACTCCTAACCCAAACGGAATCTCCAAACCCAAAAAGAAGAAAGCCAAGAAGAACTAATTTTAGTGAATCTATAGATTCTATTTTCCCAAATAGTAAATACATCATTGTCCAGCACAATTCTTATTGGCACTGAATGTAATTTATTTGCGAATTACTTTTAAGATCCTCAAGTTTAAGTTTTTTGCTTTCTTTTTACATCAAATATATTATTGGTTCTATAGGAACTCAAGTTATTTATAATAATATGAACAACCAACTATGATTAAATAGTCTCTACCTAAATTGATAATGTGTCAACTATCAGGAAGCCAACCAAAATTTGATTTAGTATAATGTTTTGGGTCACTATGTGTGCACATCCTCCTCTTTAATTTCCATTTGATAATGCACATATTTTACTGTCATAAGATAATTATATTTTGTCAATTATAGTGATGTACTCTTCACAGCTGTTGAGATAGACAAACCAGAGTTGGCTCAGAGCAAACAAAAGTCGTGCGTTGAACAAAACCTTGTGAAACAAGATCATTTTACCAATATTAAGCGATGAATAGCTGTTAAAATTTTCATTATGTCACATCAAACACCATATGAAAACATACCCACATTTGGTGTCACTAAGAAACAAACGAACAGCAAAACAAATTAAACTTGCTCACTGATATTTCATATTCTAAAATGAACTTGGATGCACAAGGATGCTGGAGAAAAAGCTCACCAAGAACACAAAATCATTAAATAGAAAGCGCACTGAAGTTGCATACAGCAAACAAAAATATTGAACTGTCACGTTATTTCAATTAAAAGCAAACTCTAAAAAGGAAAGAGAAGCATAACCAGCCAATCTAGTGGATGTTGATCGGGAAATGTCGGTATAAGATTTTCATCCAGTTTCCTAATCTGCTCAAACAGGGATATAGTGGTTTTCAAACCTGTTGAGATAAACGAAAATTGTCTAGTTTAAAACGCATGGGCTCAGTCACACAACAAACTTCAACCTTTTAGATAGAAATAGAAGCCAACTCCACAAAGAATGTGCGCTATTTGGCAAAAAAGATGTCCAGCCACACAATGACATATGTAGACTGGGGACAAATGTATAATGATTCAACAACAAATGTACTAAGCACTAGAACACATGAGTTTCAGTCACAGAAAAAAGCTACCATGTTTACTATGATTTTTAAGAACAAATTGAACTCAACCATAAAAGTTAAAAACTTGATCCAACAACAAACCCTAATAGCAACTGAAACTGTCACGGTAGATTTTCATAATGCCAGGAATAATTTGCCCAAGTCAGAAAGCGCAGAAAGCCATTTACCAAATTAACTGATTTGACGGATTTAAATCAAACAGTTGATTGAAAATGGGTTACTGCCGCTCCAGTTCACTATTTGGATTTGATTCCCCCTTGCAAACTGACGCTGATAAATCAACATAATCTGAGAGTCACTTGATACGGCCTTATTTATTGGAACAGTCATCAGAAATTGGTCACACAAGGGTTCTTTGCAAACTGGACAAGGTACTCTCTAGACAATGTAAAAGGAATAGGAGCCAAGGATTCAGGTGGTATTGCTTAATCAAATTTTGATATATATGAGAAATTTTTCACTGTTCAACTCTTAAGAGTTGAGTCCTCCCTAAAATTTTTACTCAAAAAAATCAAATATTCTCCTGGTCTAACTTTATTTTATCATGTATCTTGTAGTTGGCCTGCTGCGCTACATCCCCTATAATTTGATTCTAAGTCAAATTATCACCAGAAGATAGGGTCCTGCCATCAGCACTTTGTTGTTGTCTCCTCCCAATGTTAATCCAATGCCATCAGATCTTAGAGTTTTCCATACTGCATCTGAAGCCAAGATACTTTCTCTATACCAATGTCCAGAATTTTATGCTGAAGACACCTTGATTCTCTCCCAGGCAATTTATCTTGGACTTTTTTGGTTAGGATTAATCATTTTGCTTAATCCTAGTGTATCTTTTGGAAATTTTACCAAACAGCATTTGAAGCTTTGTTGGTGGTTAATCATCAACTCTATGTGGATTTGGGTTGTGATTCCTCACCACATAGAGACTTCTTCCTACTGTCCAATCATTTCTGTCACAGAAACAGACAGTAAAAATATCAAATACCAAAAAAATCAATGAATCTATAATACTGCCACCAGTTCATCCTAATTAAGACATAAAATCTAGAACAGAAAATAGAAATAAATATTCTGAGTGTCTGTTTTGGGATTAAAATATAAAAAATCAGATTGATCAATACATACAATTAACAGTGCACATTTACGGCCAAAAATAATTAATATATAAAATTTATAGCCTAATGTGAAATAAAGGGTAGTGACTACAGGCTTTTATGCTACTGATATTAGAAAATAAAAATTACAGTAAATAAATTAAATAGTTAAACTTATTTATTTTTATACCAAAATAGCACCACAACAGCAGTGCTGTGAATCCTGATATTCAGGCTTTATTGATTTTGCCTTTGATGGGACCACATTTTGAGTGCAAAATCCTTCAGTTCCCTTTCTCAACTCAAAATGGGTTTCACTCCAAATTGTGTGAAGGGCTCATTTACATTCTGACTGGAGACATGAAGGATCCTTGAATCACTTATGAGAGTGGCCAGTGATCTAACTGTCCTTTTACCGTTTTGTGGTAAACAATTGTCATATAAGAATCATTTAAATTCACCTAATAGAATTAAGTTCTATTTGCACTTTCTTTTTGTTTTTAGTCTCA
Source organism: Entomophthora muscae (assembly GCA_014839935.2). Classification (NCBI taxonomy): domain Eukaryota; kingdom Fungi; phylum Entomophthoromycota; class Entomophthoromycetes; order Entomophthorales; family Entomophthoraceae; genus Entomophthora; species Entomophthora muscae. The sequence goes on along the minus strand of QTSX02001537.1, from coordinate 251,874 downwards.
TACTTTGGCGCCATCTCCCTAGTTCTGCCTAGAGGATATTTCTGATAATTATCATTTCTGGGGCCTTAAAGTAAACCCTTTATTTATCCCTGAAGGCTAACCTCTGGCTTAGTATGAACCTAATCCTACCACTAGGATTTCTCATTGTGTCCCTTGGCTGTACCCAATTACAAAACAAAAATGATGCTCACTACAAGGGCTGTAAGCCCCTTGGTTACCCCCTTTGAAACTATCTTCTCTGATCCCTCATTTTCAGGGCCTGTAATAACCTCAACAAAGAAGTAAACAACATCAAAACTAAGGGATGCAAATTTGCAATTGTGCAATTTCACAATTTAGCCTGATAATAAGGTCTCAGTAACTCACACTGCTATTCCCAAAATAAAAAATTTGATGCCCTGGGGATGCCTGCACCTGAAGGCACACTCAGGAGCAGCCTTCAACTCCAGGAATGCTTTCTATTGGCCAAAACCCTCAGAAGTTGAGGATTTTAGTCCCCAAAAGCCCTCAGAAGGCACACAAGGTTTGATATAAGCACCAGGACCTAAGAAAAACCTGTTTCCATCTTTGGGAAACCAACCAGATGATTTAATTGTCAAAAAAACATGGCATGTAACCAACCAGCCAATCAGGATGCACTGTCAAGCCAAAAGCCAACTTCTCAGCAGTATATAGCTGGGAAAGTTGAAAATTCCTTCCCTGTTGTCATCATTAAAAAAAGCTTTTGTTGGTCAATGCAATCTGAGCATTTATACTTTGCAGGAGTTTACTATATTATAACAAATTTCATACTGTTGGTGCTATCAAATAGAGAGTATCTTCAGTATCAATGCCAGCGCTGGGAAACAGAGCAAATACTTTCTGCCTCTGGCCCACCAATGTTAGCCCTTGTTCCTTCTCCCAGAGAGCAGGATCAGGAAATAGACTCTGCTTTTGTACCCCTTCTCTCCTTTAATGGTGTCCCTCTACTCTGCCAACTTACCCAGTTGAGTCAGCCCATGAGCGCTACTACTGGAGAAATCCTACTTGTTCCTTTCATCCCTTAATATGACTACATAAAGCTTGGGTTTGCTTACCTGAATATGTTGGGGCTTACTGAACAAGTGATTCCCCACATGGAAGTGTGGCGTCCTTGGGCCACTGCTGTAATACCCAAGCGCGGTAGGTACTACATGTAGCAAGTACAGAAGAAGATTGGCAAACTGGAAACCTGTCAGAGCAGTGACAATGTGATATATGGTCATTATCCATTAGAAAACCTTGTCATGAGTGTTGTATCTGCCAAAGCTTCCCACAAAGTAGGTCAAGATGTAGTAGGTGAAGGTGTACATGGCTACAGAAAGAGTGGAATGGGGCAACACCAGAGGAGGCCAGGAGCCAGTGTACAAAGAATTGTATCAATCTGGTTCTTCATGATATTCTTGGCCCAACCCATCTGGTGAGGGCCCAAAGACAGCAAGTCCTGGCTAATACACTCCAATTCCTAGGCAAGCTGTGAGCACAGCTGTGAAGATGAGGTGGTTCATCTTCACTGGTTGGGAATTAGGGATGAGATTAACTAGTCTAATAGTGGGAATTTAAAAGGTATTTATTGCAGGGTATTTCTCTCAATAATAGCACAAACCATAATTGAGAGGGGGCTCTTTATTTATAGTGTCTCCCACTATACAAAGTTTTGCAAGTGGGAGTGAAAACAGTGGATAGGTGAACCCAAAAGTCTGGTTGGTGAGGGTTGGCATTGGGTAATTGGAATAGGGTCAAACCTTTGTTCCCACCACTATCTGTAGCTAGTCTAACAATTCTTGCATGTGGCCAATATATCCTGGTTAGAGTATTGCCAGGAGGGGAAATGGGCCCAAGTTTCTCTCAAGGTCTAATTTTGGACTGGGTGGTTGGGTTTGGCAAGGGTCTGGCCCCAATCAATTGGTCTGGGTCCCAGATCCCCATTGGTTGGGGCCAGGATTAGTGGGCAAGGTTTTGGTGTTTGTCAGGGATCCACCCTCTAGGGGGTTCCTGAGGACTTATGGGCAGTTGGCCTGCAGGTCCTGAAGGGAGGGCCCACCACAAGATGGGTGCTAACTTTACAATATATGATCAGGATTTTCTGAGAATGGCCCAGGGGCCGCTATGTAATACCCTGAAATGGTGGGCACCACTTGGAGTATGTATGATAGCAAATTGGTAAACTGGAAGCCTGTCAGGGCGGTGATTATGGGGTACACCATCATTAGCCAACAGAAGACCTTGGTGTGTATGTTGAATCTTCCAAAGCTCCCAGCAAAGTAGGTAAGGATGTAGTGGGTGGACATATACATGGCAATGGAGAGTGTCAAATGGGGAGACACCAGGGGCGGCCAGGGTCCAGTATTGGAAGAGTTCAGTTGGCCAGGGTCATAGTATGGGTCATGACCTAGTCCTTATGTGGAGGGCCTGAAGAACTCTGAACCTTGTTGGTAGCCTCCAATCCCAAGGCAAGCTGTGAGTACAGCTGTGAAGATGAGGTGGTTCATCTTCCTTGGATTGGAGGGTTAGCAGGGGCTTGATGTGTAAGTTTTAACTTTAGTGGTAAGTTGAATTTCATTTTTATTGAGAGTATTAATCTCAATAATAGAACAAGCTATTACTGAGAGGAGATCCTTTATTTATAGTGTTCCCCCACTTGCAAAGTTTTGCAAGTGGGAGTAAAAGCAGGGGACTGGAGACCCCAGAAGTTTGGTCAAGGGGATTGGGAATTGGTGTTTGAAAGGATGGCAAAACCCTTGTTCCTGGGCAATCTGTTGAGGTTTTAGACAATTCTGCTTGGGACCAATAATTTCCTCTGGGTAAGTGGTCAGGTGGTGGCTACAAGTCTTGGGACTAACCAAATCTATTTTTGGTTTGGGAAGTTCAGTTTGGCTGGAGTCTAGGCTTAGGTGAGTGCTGTGGTCTGCCAGATTCCACTGGCTGTGGGTTATGTTATTTTTAACTTTTGAAACCAGATTTTGCCTTTCTTCTAAACCTTCAGAATTGGGATTGGGACTTTGAACTTGGAGTTTGTCCTTCTTCCTTAGGACAGGAATTATTCTCAAAATTTTCCCTTGTTATAAGGGACTTTTCTAATTGGCTGGCATGGTTGGTTCTGATTGGCTGGGGAGTGGGCCCTGGGGCCTGGGTGGGTGACTGGCAGTTGGCTGGGGCCCGGGGAGCAGGCAGGTGGCCTGGGGGATGGCAGCGGGTCTGCTGGGCAAGCAGGTGGCTGACAGGGCCCAGATTGGCGGCTGGGTGGCAGGCAGGGGGCTGGGCAAGCAAGTGGCTGGCCAGGCCCAGGCTGGCAAGTGGGTGGCTCGCAGGTGGCAGGCTAGGTGCGGGGAGGCTGGCGGCGGCAGGCGCCTGCCCGGATGATAAAATATTCCGGTTTTCACCAAAATCTGTTTATTCCAAAAATTGATTTTTCTTTTCCCCCAATAATGGGGGAAATTCCTTATCAAATTTTGCCCCTTTGCTTGGAAATTCCTTTACTTGTTTCCAGCATTTTTTCTCAGTCAAAATCTGGTTTATCTCAGGAATATTCCTGACACGCTAGAAGGTACCATAGAATTAATGAGGCCCATTATGGTGATATACATGACCCCAAATATTTGGGTTGAGGTGGATTCACTTGCAGCAACGGGTTCTTGCAGGTAGTTGGACTGTGGGATCAGGGGGGAGTCATTGGTACCAGGTAGGTGGGCAGGTAGTTGCATTTGTCTCAGAAAAGCAGGGGGGCATGGTGATCCAGGCTCCTTCATGACCAATAACCTCAGTTTCTCTGGTTTGGGATTCAGGGTTGTGTAGTAGAATTTTCTCTAAGGTGAATTCTGAATATGCTGGGTTGGGAGGGTATTCAGTAAAATGCACTGGGTCAAAGGGTGCTCCTGGAGGAAAGTATAGATTGAGCGGTCGGTCTGTGGTTTCTTGGGATTGGCTGGTAAGGTGGACGGTGTTGCAGACGTTAGAATGCAAATGAAAAAGTACTAAAAATAAATACATGATAACCTGGGTGAATCAAAGGTTCATATCACTTTAATGTAAAAATGGCAATAGGCAACTTCTGGGCAGCCCAGGGTATAAGCATGTCTATCTGCTAAGGAGAACTTTTGAAAACCCCTTCAGGCCAGGTAGTACCATCTACCAGGGTTTGGAAACCCTCAGTGGCGTCCTGCATGGGTGATTTCTCATTGGCTGGTTTGAACTGAGAATACTCAAATTTTCTTGTCAGGTTTGGGGTTGGTCATCTATGGGCAGCCCACATTCTATAGGAAGTTTCTTTGTTTCCCCTTCCGTGGTGGCCTGAGTTATTTCAGGGTCTATGGCTTGGCCCACCCTCTGATTGGTTGAGTTAACAGGATTCTTTAGCGTGGGGAGTGTCAATGTAGGTGAATTTGACTCATCAATCTTTAGGGGATTCTCCAAAGTCAAATCCTGCTCTGGTTTGAGCCCAAAAATCTGCGGGCTGGCGGCCTTCAGGGTATCAGGGTTTGAATCCCGTAGTTGAGGTTTTCCAGTGAGCATGGTCAACAGTAGTTTGTCACTTGTGATATCATCCCCTTCTCTCTTGTTGCCCTCCTCCTTCCCAGCTTTCTTATCCAAGTATTGCTGTATGGCTCCATGTGCGTTAGGCAGGTTGGAGACAGGTTCCCAGGTGCTCTCTTCAGGGGGGTAACCTACCCATTTGACATAGTATGTGGGGTCTTGTAGTGGAGGCAGTGTCCATGGATGTAATCAACTTTGTATTTGGTTGTGCGTCCCTCCTGGATGGGCAGGGGTTAGTCTTGATCTTCTGGTGGGGAAGGGAGGTTCCTTCTTTCTTAAATAGCAATTATTGGTGGAAGTCATTGTGGATTTTCCAAGTAGGCGGCAGTTCTAGTTTGTACGCCACTTCTCCTATTTGCTTTATAATCTTGTAAGGGCCGCAGCAACGGTGAGATAGCTTCCTACTGGGTATGTGTAAGGGGACATTATGTGAGTCAAGGTAAACTTTGTTGCCTATCTCCAGAGGTTTTCTGGGGACCCTTTTCTTGTCGGCAAATGCCTTGTAGGTCTTAATGGCGCAGGTCAGGTTCCTAAGGCAGGTTTCTTGGGTGGTATGTATTTGTTTGATCCAGGTTTGTCCCGCAGTGTTCTGTTCCTTGCTGCCAATGGTGGGGTCCCAGGAAGGGTCAAATCCATAGTTGGCCTTGAAGGGGGAATTACCCGTGGATGTGTGGTCTTTGCTATTATAGGTGTATTGTGCCATTTGTAGCATCTCTGTCCAGTTGTCTTGGTCTGCGTTGGCATAACACTGAAGGTGTTGTTACAAGATTTGGTTGATCTGTTTGTTTTGTCTGTCAGTTTGTGGGTGGTGGGAGATTGACATGCAGCATTTGACTCCAAGGTCCTTCATTACTTGGGTCCAGTAGTGGGAGATGAACTGGGGTCCTTGGTTGGTGATGATTTCTTCTGGTGTGCCGTGTTGCGTCAATATGCGGCTGTGTAAATGTCTGGCAGTCTTGGCTGCTGTACAGTGGGTAGTGGTCAGGATAAAGTAAGCCATTTTGGTGAAAGAGTCTACCATGACCAGGATTGTGTCAATGGATTTTGAAGGGGGGTTTCACTATTTAGTCCATTGACACTGACTTCCAGGGTCCAGCAGGGATGTCCAGAGGTCTCAGTAGTCCTTCTGGATTAGAGCAACATGTCTTGGTTCTTCTACAGGTTTCACAACCATTGATGTAGGCTGCTACTTCTTTGTCCATGCCAGGCCAGGCATAGTTCTGCTTGATGCTTAGGAGGGATTTGTGTCTACCTGGGTGGCAAGCCATCTCTGAGTTGTGGTGGTCAATCATTATGTTGGTTCAGGTTGGGCCCTCAGGGGGGGGGCGTAGATCTTATTGGGGAGATTCAAAGTGGTGCCTTTCAGGGAGAAGCCTTTCTTTGAGTGATGGCAATCAGGGTTTTTACCAGGACAGCAACTAGTTTGTTTGAGTAGGCATATTGTTTCTGCGCTTCTATCACGTCTGGTTTGCTGATAGTAATCCTTAAGTACTTCAGTTGTATTCCTAGGATGACAGGGTCTAGCAGTGTATGGATGTTGTGGTCCTTGGTTTCTGTAGAGGAAGGGATTAGGTTGGCTCTTATACTCAGGGCATCAGGTACAGTATTCACCTTTCCAGGCTTGTAGTCAATGGTCAAGGTGTAGTCAACCAGTTCCAAGGCCCATCTGGTTTGTCTTTGGTTCAGTTGTCTTGGTTTGAAAAAGTATATCAGGTTTTTTGTGATCAGTGAGAACCTTTACCAGGAACTTGGCACCACACAAGTATCTTTTCCAGCGTTTCAACGTTTTCATGATTATCAGCATCTCTTTGTTGTAAATTATATTATTTCCTTTGGATAGCAGCATTTTCTTAGAGTAATATGCTACAGTATGTAGCATACTATCCCCTCCTTTCTGAAGAAGGACACCACCCACTGCAAATTTGGACACGTCAGTCTCCAGCACAAATGGTTTAGACAGGTCAGGCATGGCAAGGACAGGGGCAGATGTGAAGGCCTTTTTCAGAGTCTCAAATGAGGAGATACATTTGTTAGTCCAGACAAAATGGACCTTGTCTGAGCAGAGTTTGTTCAGAGGCATTATGATGGATGAATTTTTTATGAAGTCTCTGCAGTAGTTTTCTAGACCTAAGAAGCTTCTGGCGTCTTTTTGACAGGTGGGGGTAGGCCAAAAAATTACGGCGTCCACCTTATCCTGGGCCATTGAAAATCATCCAGTCTTCACCACATAGCCCAGGAACTCTACTTATGGATGCAAGAATTCACATTTTTGAGTTTTTCATGTAAATTGGCTTGTGAGAGTTTGCGCAGGATTAGGTCCAGGTGGAGTAGGTGCTCTTTGTGGGTCTTGCTATAGATGAGGATGTTGTTGAGGTAGACCACGCAGAACTGGTCAAGGTATTTGCCCAGGACTGTATTGATCATGCGCTGGAAGGTGCTGGGGGCGTTAAATAGTCCAAACAACATCACCAAGTATTCATAGAGTCCATACCTGGTCTTGAATGCTGTTTTATACTTTTCACCTTCTTTGATTCAGATTTGATTGAACACATCTTGGAGGTCAATCTTGGAGTATACCTGCGCCCCAGTCAGAACGTTGCACAGGTTGTTGGCGTTTAGAATTGGGTATCTGTTCTTCATGGTGATGTTGTTTAGCCTTTGATAATTTATGCAAGGGTGCATCTAGCTGTCCTTATTGTCCACAAACAGCATTGGCAATGAACAAGGGCTCTTTAACACACAAATGAATCCTTTCTTGGACATGTCTTCAATGTACGCTTTTAGGGCCAACTGCTCCTTATGGTTGCAGCTATAAATGGGTTTATACTGTGGCTTGGTGCCAGGCAGGAGGTCAATAGTGTGGCCATACTCTGTGTGTTCAGGAAGAAAAGTTGCTTCTTCCTCACTGAAGACGTGGCTCCACTTCTCTAGCAGGGCAGGCAGGCCCCCCCACACTGGGTTCCATTTTCAGGGTCAGGAGGGTGCTAGGTTTACCCCTGGTGGGATCCATCTGGAACAACATTACATTGCACATGACGGCGCCCCTTAGTGAGACTGTCTGGTTGTGGAAGTTCAGGATGGCGCTGTGTCTTTGGGACCAGGAGTCTCCCAGGATTTGGGGGTGGGGAAGTCCTTTCAGGATAATAGATGTTGGGTAGATATTCTGTCCAATCCTTAGTGGCAATTGGTTTCACACTTGAACCCTAGGTTGTGGGAGCTATTTTACATGATCACTTTAACGCCTTAAGCGGTAGCCTTTAGTCCTAGATCTTTTGCAAGTGTGGCGTCAATGAAGCTTTCTTCAGCTCCAGTATCAATGAATGCTTCTATGTTTTGGGTTGATACAAGAGTTTTCACCTCAACTTGAATAAACTTATAAGGCTGGGAAGAAGTGTTTATTTGCGCTAGGGAAACCATAAGGACACTCTTTTTGGGACAATTCTTGGTGAGGTGGCCAGGTTCATGACAGTAGAAATACAGCCCTTTGCGGTAGTGACGTTGTAACTCCTCAAGGAACATTTCTTGTCTGCTAGGCGTTTGGGCGCGGCTAGGACACTGTGCAGCAGGGGTGGCACCTTCTTGGTTCAGGCTCAATCCTCTGCACAGGAGAAGTAACTTGTCTAGGCCAAGTGTGGGGGGTGATGCTTGAGGAGTTCTTTCAGAGCTGGGCAGGCTTCCTGGCGGTACAGGATGGCAGATAACTTGTCTTTGAGTTATGTTCCAGTCTTAAGCTTGAGGAACTCATTGGAGTAGACTTGTAGGGTGCAGGATCCTTGTTTGATGTCCAGTAAGTTGATGAGGGCGTGGTGGCGGGTGTCTCAGTTGTTGCCAGTGGCCATCAGCTTGCTTTCAAATTGGGAGTAGTCTAGGCAGAATTCCACGTCCTCAGCAGTGGCCTTCCCAAACTAGTCTAGGGCATTGCCAGAAAGCGTGGAGGCTACACCTAGGACTTTTTCTGTGTTGTTGGAGTATGAGTTTGCATTGGCTTGGAAGTGCAGGCAAAGGACAGGCGTAGCTATACAGGCTTCTTATAAAGTGAGTTTGTCAATCTGCAGCATGTCCACCTTGATCATGGATTGGTTTACTATAACATTCTGGACTCGCAAATTTGGGGTCTTGGCGTTCTCAATTCCAGTCACAGCATCCTTGGGTTCTATGCAGCTTCAGGGTTTAATTGCTAAAGCAATTATATTAGTAAATAGCTTGTAGGAATAGTAAGCTGAAATCAATGAAAATAACATACAAGTTGCCCCAAGAGTTAACAACATCTTGGGGCCCAAGTTACTGTGATTAAGTTAGATTGCCATAATGTCAGGGATCCTGTCAGGAATGACAATTTGGATGCTCCTAAATCTCAAAATACGGAACCAGAGTCAAACCCTGGACAAAACCCTTTGCAGACCGCCAGACTCACGGGCTGGGAACCCAATAACCCACTACTGATTGATAAAGTGGTTACCAGCCTGCCAGGACCCAAACCCTTAGCTGTCCTTAAGGATTCTGCAAGAAAACTGCCAGTGCAAGATGCCAAGAATTTCCCCGAGGTGCCAATGCCTGACACCAGAAGATTTCTTGGTGAAATGTGCAAGTTTCTCCATGAGAGTTATTCTGAACTCCCCCAAAGTCCCGGGGGAGGCACTGAACCTGAAGAGGCACCCAATACCCAAATCAACAAACAGAAGGATTCAAAGTCTTCTCATCCCAAAGCAGCCAGTGGCAAACTGCCAGTGCCAAGCGCCACACTGCCATCTGAGACCCCCAATGCCAACCCGCCCAAGCCCAGAAAACCCAACCAGGTAGTGAAGTCTGGCAGTGTGGTATAAATACCTGCCAGGCCAAGATCAACCCCCATTGTCATTTTTAAATAAAGGTTATGAGATATTGGTTTTCCCAATTATTGCCGTATTTTATTCTTGTCATCTTCCAGTTAACCCAAAGATTGTCTGACCCCCCCTGCCAGCCTGCCAGCTATGTACCGCCTGCCAGGTGCTCCCTTTGGTCCTGTCCATTTCACAGAGTACCCCTTAAAGCCTGAGTACAAGGACTACACCGCCAACAACATACTAGCCCGGTATCCCTTGGCCAGAACTATAGAGTTAACCAGATACAGCCGGGAAGGCCCTTGGTACATTACCAAACCCTGCCTGTTCAGAGATAAATACAACTTCCTTCCCACCTACCAAATGGACATGGAACCACCTGTCACCCCCAAACCAACGCCTGCCTCTGCCGCCTAACTCCCCCTGGACCATACCAACAAGCTTTTTGGAATTGTATATATATTACTCTCATGGGAGTAATATATACTATTGTCCCAGCTGCCAGTCTGTGGTTGTGGGTGGGCAAGTCAATTTCCTACCTCATTAAGTTAGCATCAATCCTTTGGTGGGCCCTGTTCACCCAGTCTGCAACTTGCCAGTTCCCAAACACTAGCAAGCCGGCCAATCAGGGTTGATTCCCTGACATATCCACCCTGTAGGGGGTTCCTGAGGACTTGCGGGCAGTTGGCCCGCGGGTCCTGCAGGCAGGGCCCACCACAAGATGGGCACTGATTTTAAATATATGATAAGGATTTCCTGAGAATGGCCCAGGGGCCGCTATAAGGCACCATAGAATTAATGAGGCCCGTTAGGGTGATATACATGACCCCAAATATTTGGGTTGAGGTGGATTCACTTGCAGCAACAGGTTCTTGCAGGCAGTTGGGCTGTGGGATCAGGGGGAGAGTCATTGGTACCAGGTAGGTGGGCAGGTAGTTGCATTTGTCTCAGAAAAGCAGGGGGGCATGGTGATCCAGGCTCCTTCATGACCAATAATCTCAGTTTCTCTAGTTTGGGATTTGGGGTTGTGTAGTAGAATTTTCTCTAGGGTGAATTCTGAATATGCTGGGTTGGGAGGGTATTCAATAAAATGCACCGGGTCAAAAGGTGCTCCTGGAGGAAAGTATAGATTGAGCAGTCTGTCTGTGGTTTCTTGGGATTGACTGGTGAGGTGGACGGTGTTGCAGACGTTAAAATGCAAATAAAAAAGTGCTAAAATTAAATATATGATGTGGTGACTGCTCTAACAGGTTGCCGGACTTAAGCAGTACTTAGATATGTGAGCACCAGGCAAGGTGGAGTACAACAGAATATGCCTTGTCAGCATAAAACTGAGGAGTTGTTGACTATAGTCAATATATGAAGATCATAGTATTAACAACAGAAGAAGAGGTTCAGGTGTTGGTTGGCAACAGGGCAACAGGACAGGATACAGAGTCAGTGAAATATAGTCAGTTAAATACCAGATAGACAATATATACTTTGGAAAGGATTCAGTTGTTGGTTGGCAACAAGACAATAGAGTCAGAACAGGGTTGGCGGAGGAATGGGTGTATGTTAATCAATTATAATCTGGACAGACAATGGATACTGGAGAAGGGGAAGAGAGGATTTATAATCAATAAATTACATAAAGCAGACTTATGGTTCCTAAGTGTCTCTTTATTAAAAGTGCTGAAAGCACAGGCTCAACATTTGTTTATAGCTTACAGAAGCTATCAGAGGCTATATAGACCCAAGGTCTGCACCTCTGCAAAGGCTGTTGACAAGTAACTTATCCAAGTTAAGGGAGAAATAACAGTATTCAGTTTACAATAAAATAATTCTAATTTATTGAATAAGTCAAGTGAAGATTATATAAGCATTTGTGAGATGATAGCCAACTAAAATGTTGATCAACACTATGTAATATTGATGATAAGTCAATTTAGTTGCTACAGTTTCATTTGGAGATTACAACTGACAACAGTGGTTTTAAGTTAGATCAGCAGCGTCAGTTGACAACTGGCTGTTCCAAAGGTAATTGTGGCAAATTGGTCATAATCTGGTCAGATTATGGAACAGACAGTTTAACAGATCACTTATATTTTATCTGAGCAACAGATATGACATGTTGAATGGTCTGGTAAACATCTTTGACCTATAGAATTGTATGGATGTCAGATAAAGCCTATAGCTTTGTATGGACAACAGGTAATGCCTATATAATTGTATGGCCAACAGGTATGACTCATGGCTCCCTATGGCCGGCAGATAAGGCCTATAGTCTTCTATGGCCAACAGGTAAGGTCTATGGCCTCCTATGGCCAATAAAAGCTGGTTGTCAGGATTGACAATTCTTTCCCCCTGGAAACCTGGGCCCAAGAGTGGGATTCAAACCCTGACCCTGGACTCTTGCAGACTGCTGGCCCCATGGACCAAGGGCCCGCCCGCCTGCATTTTCCTGATATTGAGCCTCTGAAAGCTGAAGCCCCTGCTAGGTCCCAAAGACAGAATACCAGCACAGGTTTTATTATGATGGTGCCCAAAGAGGAGCTTCTTGAATTGCCTAATAGAGGCAGAGAAAGTTGCTCTGTGAACTTCATGAACTTGAAGTCCTCTTGGGTAACCAATCAAATTCAACTGCCAAAGGAAAAGCCAGGTTTTGGGCCCAACCCTGTGACAACAGCCCAAAATCAAGTGACTGATTTGGACGTTCTGACCAATGAGAGAACACCCAGCTGAGGTGCCATTTTGCTGCTCCTACATCCGGGCCTTGTGGCCACCTGTCCACATTTTTACCAATATTTTGATGAAATCCTTATGGAAAATACTAAGTTTGGAGGCAGGATGCTATATATGGCTATAGATTCTGCGCTCAAACCTTATCACCATTTTTAAATAAATGTTATGTTATTTTGGCTTACACAGCTACTGCCTTATTTTGTATTTGCCATCTACCAATTCAGTACAAGATCTCCCAGCCCTCCTGTCCCTCCACCCACAGTTTTCTGTCCTCCAGGTGTACCCTTTGGCCCCGTCCACTTCACTGAATATCCTTTAAAACCTTAATATAGGGACTACACCCTGGAAAAGATACTTGAACTTGATCCCTTGGCCCGCATACAATCAGCAGTTAGATACAGCCAACAAGGCCTGTGGATATTCTCAACACCCAAATTGTTTAGAGGAAAATTAAACTACCTTCCTGCTTACAAGCTCCACATGGAACCTCCTGTGACCCCCAAGCCTATGCCTGCTTCCTCACCCAACCTCCCAACTGACCACACTGGCAAGCTGTTCAGGTGTCAGAAATGCTCCTTATGAAATTCCTGACAACAATTCCTTGTAAAAGTTGACCACAGAGATGCACTCTAATTCAGGTTTATTAGGAAATACTGGGAAGCCTAAATTAGTTAATAGTATATGTTCTATTTTACCTTGCTTAAACAACCAGGTTGAAATTGATTATGCTGTTAATCCAGGGAGGGGGATCAAACCCAAGACTTCCCTGGACTTAATTGGTCAACTAGAAGATAATGTTAGTATTAATGTTACTATCAACCAATTGTTACCCTCAACAGGAGATTGCAGCCAATCAACTGGCTCCAAATTGACCTCAAATTGTTGCCAGACTATCCTAGGTGATCTTTACACAGCAGTTGATGCTGTTTTTTGATTTCTAGCTCCAAAAACTCTGGTTCCGTTGTGTGTACTTCCCCAGTTCTCCAGCTATCAGCTGGAGAAACCTGGGGCTTCTCCTGAGCTTGGTCTTCTGGGTTTTGGCAAATACCTTCAGTTAAGATAACCATTTTGTTTTGGAAAACATAATTATGCTAATTTTTTTTACAAAAAGCTGCATTATGAGTGCCAGTAACCCCAAATTCTCCAAATTTCCCCAGATTCATTCCCCAAATCTTCTGATCCCCTTTGTCTTCCATCCAAATCATTTTATTACTACCATGCTATATAAGGCTGGTAAGTCATATTTTAATACTTGTTCAATCAATAAAGTCTATATTAACCCAAGTGAATTATTGCCTATTTTTAGCTTGACTTAAACCTTTCCTTAATACTAACCATGAGATTACCTAAGACTTCTTTTATGGAGTCTCTTGGGTATAAGTGGGTCTACTGGATGATCTTGTTGCCAGCTGTACTGGCCAGCATTTTGATAGGTTTGCGTGCAGATTCAGGCAACTTCCTTAGGTCAAAGTTCCTAAGGTTGAAAGTGCAAAAATCAAAAATGGGACCCCCAAAAAGTGCAAAAAGTGAAATACTATGTAGGGTGCAAAAATCAAAAATATCAAAGATCAAAGTGCAAAAATTGATTTTCCAAAGGTTAACTTTGAAGCAGAATAAAATAAAGTTTATATTACAAAACTATATATTTTAAAATATTTTTTAGACTAAAAAGACCCCAAGGAATTTATTTCTGCAATAAAAAATATATGGTAGATAATAAGAGAATTCTTAAATTAGCTGTTTTTTAAAGAAATTTTATTTTAGTTTCAAAAGAAAAATTAGACTAAAATTTATATGTAACTGTCTTCAATTAAATATAAAATATGAAACTACCCAAAAAACTGCTTTATAAACTATAAGTTTAATAAAAAAGGTTAATTTAATTTCCAGCTTATGTAAAGCTATAATAATACTTCAGTATAAACAAAATAAAGCATTTTTCCTGCAAGATACAAGCATATAATTTTAGGTATTTTGGTTTATTAATGATTTTATTTCAATTATAAAAGTTATAGAAGTCTATTATTAAAATAATATAAAGTAAATTACTTTCTTATTAAAGCTATACTATACAATTTTATACTTAATAAAAGATATAGTCTTATATCTTATTTATAATAAGTCACAATATTCAAAGATATCAAGAACCTGCCACTTACATACCATAAAATGAAGACTTGAATATTTTTGAGTTAAAAAGACAGTACTTTCACCAAAAGAATATATAGATAGTTCAAATTTTTATACCAAAAAGAAACATTATATACATCTTATTTTACTCTAATACATATAGTAAAAAGATATAGTAGAAGATAAATGAGGGTAATAATGGAGAGAGGATAATAAAAGAAAATGAGAAGAGAAGAGAGAAGAGGTAAGAGAGAAGAGAGAAGAGGTAAGAGAGAAGAAGAGAAGAGAGAAGAGAGAAGAGTAGAAGAGAAGAGAAAAGGAGATTAGAAGAGAAGAGAAGAAAAAAAGAAAGTTTTTTCTACTTGGTGATAAGGAGTGCCTTTTGGGGAAGCTTCAAATATGAAATTAGGAGGGAAGAGAAGTATCTTTTATTGGATAATATTTTAGACTTATATAGATTGGGCTGTGGCAGAGATTTAGTTGGATTGAACCTAGGGGTTGGTCATGTGTGGGATGGGTTTGGGCCACTGGATATTTAGATTGTTATGTGATATTGCTTGGTTACCATTCTTGGTATGTCAAACATTATTTTGGAAGGGCACCAAATCAGGCAATGGCTGGATGTTAAGTAGGTTGGCGGTGGCCAGAATGCTTGTACATCCAGACCCTTGACACCCCCCATTAAGGGGTTACTCTGGTGCATCAGTAAGGGGCTTTGTTTTAACAGCTGCCGCCTGATGCTCCTGGAGCTGTTTACTAGTTGGAACCAGTCTGTTTGAGTGTTTTTCTTTCCTAGGGAGAGATGGGTTCTGTGGTATTTCTTGACAATTGGGGTTTTGGAACCTTGGAATTTTACTAGATAGATGTTGTGCTCTGGTCTGTATTTGATGATTCTCCCTGGTCCCCTGTGTACTGAGCCTAGTTTCTTTCTGTTGCCAGCTAGAACCCAGACAGGGGAGTCAATGGGAAGTGGTTCCTCTGTGGAGGTTACTTTTTGTGTTTTGAGCCTCTTTATTTCTGCTATTTTTGCTTTGAGACAGATGTGTTGTAGGTTTGGTGCTTGTTCTACTGTGGGAGGTTTCCTGGGGTGATCTTTATGTATGGCTTCTTGTTGCAGGTAATTATTTCTGGTTTGTATCTGTAGGTTAGCTCAAACAGTGAATAGCCTGTTCCTTGATTGATGCGGACCCAGGATACTAGTAATGCATGTTTCACGTATAGTGGCCATGTGTCTTTGGCTTTACCACCCATTATTTTCTCTAGGGTCCGGATAATGCTGATGTTTAGTCATTCCACTCTGCTGTTGGCCTGTGGCCTGTATGGAGAGGTTGTGGAATATTAAATGTTTTTGGATTTTAAGTTGTTGTTTACTATGTGACCTGATAACTTGGCTGCTCCATCATATTGATGTAGTCTGGAGTGCCGTAGTCAGCTATGATTGCTTTGTTAATGAATTGGTTTATGGCTTCTGCTTTATGGTCCTTTGTTGCCCAGCAGATGGGCCAGCGTGTGGCAAATTCAATAGCTATAATTAAGAAAAGTTGGTTTGTTTTTGTTTCTGGGAAGGGGCCCACTATGTCTAGCCCTCAAACCTTGAATGGTTCAGGGTCTTGTACTGGGTTGACTGTTGGCTGGGGAGCCTTTGTGCTGGTGTATTTATTGCACACTGTGCACTTTTTCAGAACATCAACTATATCCTGTTTGAGGTTGGGCCACCATACATCTCTTTTAATGTGAGGTATAGGTTGCTAGCCTTTATATGTCCTAGTAGGTAGTGATGTCTTAATATAGTGTCAACTCTTTGTGAAAGTGGGATGTACAGGACATGTTTGTCATTAATGATTTGGTATACTGTGCCATTTGATACATGGAAATACTTTTTGTTACTTACTAATGCATCATGGGTCAGTTGGTGTGTTGAGGGGTCTTTTCCTTTGGTTTTATACTCAGTGTTGTATAGGTTTGGCCAGTCAGAGTCCAGGTGGTCAGGATGATCCTCTCTAGGCTGACATAGTCTAGAGAGAGCATCAGCTGTGACCAGCTCTGCCCCTTTTTGTATTGGATGTCCAAATTAAGCTGCTCCAGCAGGGACATCCATTTGGCTTGTTGCCGTGCAAGTGCGTTCTGAGTTTTGTAATATATTAAGGATTTATGGTCAGTTAGTACTTGGACTTTTAAATATCCTTCTAAGTAACATCTCCATTTCTTGAATGTGTGATATATTGCTAGAAATTCCTAATAATGTATTGAGTATCTCTGCTAAGTGTTGGTCAGTTTTCTGCTTTCATAACATACTGGCAGGAAGTCTTGCTACCCTGGCTGGCAGATGCACAGGACTGCGCCAATGGCAGTGTCACTGGCATCTGACTCAAGCTTGTAGCACCCATTGTTATTAGGGTATTGCAAGATTGGTGCTTCAATAAAAGCTTGCTTGAATAGTTGGAAATTCTTGTCACGTTCTGGTGTCCAGATGAATTTCTTTTTGGCATTACCCTTGGTTAAGTCATTGATTGGTATGGTTAGTTTCCTGCAGTCTTTGATGTATTTCCTTAGGTAAGCTACCATACCAAGAAAGCATCTAACTTGTTTAAAAGAGGTGGGGCAATGCATGTTATTTATGGGTATTTATTTTGTCTGGATCTGCTTTGATGCCACCATCAGAAACAATGTGGCCCAAGAACAGGAGTTCCTTTTCCATAAATTGGCACTTAGTTGGTTTTGTGTAACATTTGTGCTTTGCAAATCAATTGAGTGTCTCACAGACATGCATGAGGTGTTCCTCTTTGGTTTTTGAGAATATGATGATATTTTCAAGGTAGCATAGTGTATTTGAGAGACCATTTAGTGTTTGGTTCATCATGGTGAAAAACATTGTGGGAGCGTTAGTCATCCCAAAGTTCATTACTCTACATTCAAAGGATCCAAATTGCGTACAGAACACAGTTTTTGGTATGTACTTTTCCTTTACTTCAACTTGGTTGTAACCTGAGGTGATGTCAATTTTAGAGAAAATCAGGCTCCTGAGAGTCTTCCAAACAGATCCTCTATAAGTGAAAGAGGGTATTTATTCTTTACTGTGCTTGCATTTAGTGCTCTGTAGTCAGTTACTAGATGCAGAGTGCCTTCCTTTTTCTTTACAAAGAACACTGCTGCCCCTATGGGGATTCAGACGGGCAAATTAATCTTTTTGCTAGATTGTCCTCAATGTGTGTTTTGAGGGTTTGGGTATCCATGAGAGAGAGTCTATAGAAGGGTACTGGTTTGGGCATGGCTTTACATAGGTTGATGCCATGTTTGACCTCTTCTTTGGGGGGTAACTATGTGAGTTCTTCTTTGAATACATGGGCGTATTTGTTTAGGAGTGCCGCAAGTTCTGGGCATTGGAATTTTGTTGTTTGTATATTATTGAATTTGATGTACCTCATTATGTGGAGAGTACTATCTTTAGTTAGATGTTCTGAGTTGTCTTGGTTTATGACCTGGACAAATACTGTGTCTCTTAGAATGAGGTCATTGGGTTCTTTGAGGATGTTAAAATTGACTCTGTTGTGTTTGAAGGTCATGGTTTTTGTTTTCTAACATATGCTGGGGTTCACTCAGGTGAACCAGTCCATGCCTCCTACAATGTTGTAGTTTATGTTTTTCATGACAAGTCCTTTTGTAAAGTTACACCTCCCCCTTAGGCCTCCACTTCAATTCCTGCCAAATGTTTGGGAATTTCTACCAAATTATGTTTGAATATTTATTTAAAAGGTTACTGAAAAAGCCCAAGAAAAGCCATCAATTTACTATTTTGGAATTATTCAGAAGATGCCTCCACCTAACCCACCCAAGAGACACCTCTGGTTAAATATCATGTGCAAGAGCAGCTGGGAGCAGTGGTAATTGCATCTAAAGCATATTCCTGATGTTATTTGGTTCAGTTTTCCTTTTGAATATGTCTGTTCAAAATTTTTCAAGATCTTCTTGCCTCAAGAAATTCATTTTTATCCGCTAATATCATTGGAGAATTGGTTTGTGATATTCAATCTACCACCCCAATTCTATCCCACCCGTTAAATGTATGCAAGAGCTGTAAAAGATATTGCTTCATCATTCTCTAATATAATAAAGTTCAAAATTTGTTAGTAAAACTGGCCAGTTGGTTTTATCTGTTGCTTTGTGTGTTCAGTTGATTCCTTTCCCCCTTTGGCCTCCCATGAATTGTTAGTGACAACATTTTGATTGTTGCTGAAACCATGATTTTTATTATAGTTGAGAGCATGGTTTTATTTCCCACTACCTGCTCCCTAATTCTCACACCTTTGATGGACGTTTGTATGCCTTGGAGGTCAATTCTGAAGGGAGTTGCTTTGCCTTTGAGTAGAACCT
The DNA here is from genome assembly GCA_014839935.2 of Entomophthora muscae. Lineage (NCBI taxonomy): Eukaryota > Fungi > Entomophthoromycota > Entomophthoromycetes > Entomophthorales > Entomophthoraceae > Entomophthora > Entomophthora muscae. The sequence goes on along the minus strand of QTSX02001537.1, from coordinate 233,278 downwards.
TTGATTTATCTGCCATTCTGGGGTATTTGAAGTTGGATTTGACAACTGGTATTTTGTACTTGGTTACAAAGGGTTTGTTAACCATAGTGTGTTGTGCACAAGAGTCAAATAAAATTTTGTGTGTATGTGATTTGTAAGTGCATGGATAGACAAGAAGTTATGAGCAATCTTTAATTTTTACGTTCATAAAAGTGGAGGATTGCGGGACACGTGGGATGCAAGCAGCAAAGTTTGTGCCTTAGTAAAGTTTCTTGTCAAGTTGGGGGGAGACAGGGGCACTTAATCCTGTTACCCCTCCTCTTTTCCCTGTTCTTTTGTTTTGAGACCTTCAAGGTCAGAGAATGTGGGGTCAGATTCATAGTGGGTTGCTATTTCAGCATTGTTTACTTTGGCAGTGTCCTTTTTCTTGGGACAGGAGCGTTTTGTGCTTTGGCTTTGATTGTCATTGTTGCAATTGGAGTTGCTATTGCTATGATTGGTGTTTTGGCGTTTATTGCCATTGGAGTTTTCTCTGCCATTGCCGTTTGAGGATTGATTGCTGTTGTGTGTAGCATATTCCATATTTGCGCGTTTTCCTTACACTTGGCTTCTGCAATGAGCGCAGGCATGGAGGTGTTGGCCTCTGGGCAGATGAGGGCAGCAATAGAGGGTTTCATTCTGTTGATGAATGATGCTCTGGTATGTACGTTATCAGCTTGTGCTGGGTTTTGGATTTTGAGGTGTATTTCCTCAAATTCATTGGCATAAGCTGTGATAATGGTCTTCTGAGGAAGATTGCTGAGCTGTATTGCATTATTTTGGAGGGATTTGGTGATGCAGAAATTGTGAGTGATGTCTGCTTTGAACTCTTCCCAGTTGTCAAGCTGGTTGTCAGTTTGTGAGCTGGCCCAGGTGGCAAACCAGTTAGCTGCGGCCTTGTACAGGCGCTTGCTGGCTTCCTGGACCCATTTCTCATGGGAGATGCGGCTGGCACAGAGTTTAGCGGCTGAGTGGTCTAGCCAGTTGATGAAATTTTCTTTGTTTTTACCAAAGAACTTGTTGATACCAATGTATTTGGTGTTGGTAACTTCACCTGTGATAGGTGGTTGTGAGTTTGTTTGTGGTTGAAGAGAGCAACTGTATTGAATAATCTTGGCACATGCTTTGGGCATGGCCAGACCTTTGAATATGGTGCATCCACTAGGTAAATCTTTATTGATGTTGTGGGCACAGAAGTACGTTTTCCAGGTCTCCTGGGACGTGGCCTGGTTGAGTACGTGAGCAAAGGTGGGCGGGTTTTGGTCAGTCATTTTCTCTTTCATGGGTGTGGTCAAAAAACTGTAACTGCTACCAGTGATAAGGAGCGCCTTTTGGGGAAGCTTCAAATATGGAATTAGGAGAGAAGAGAAGTATCTTTTATTGGATAATATTTTAGACTTATATAGATTGGGCTGTGGCAGAGATTTAGTTGGATTGAACCTAGGGGTTGGTCATGTGCAGGATGGGTTTGAGCCACTGGATACTTGGATTGTCATGTGATATTGCTTGGTTACCATTCTTGGTATGTTGAATGGTATATTGGAAGGGCACCAAATTGGGCAATGACTGGATGTTAAGTAGGTTGGCGGTAGCCAGAATGCTTGTACATCCAGACCCTCAACATTGGTATCAAATTTTATATGATCCACCTTCTTGATGAAACAGAAATTTTTTAAAAGTTTTTGAGGAGGAATGAGAGGTGGAAAGGGGAGGTGGAAAGTGGAGGTGGAAAAAGAGAAAATTCAAAAGAGAAACCTTCAAAAAAACCCAAGAGCTTATTGCACTTTGATTTAGGCACTTTGATTTGGGCACTTCAATTTTGTCTCCTAAAATAACATAGGGAAACATAGCACAATATTATATTAATTTAATATTTCTTAAAATTGCCTCCAAACACACCAATTTATTAATATTGCAATAAACTAAAAACCTACCAAAAAAACTTCATTTCTTTTTTATATATTTAAATATCAGGTCTTAATCTATATGTTACAGTAGAAAATCAAATGGAAGGGATAGTACGCCCTTGTAAAACCCAAAATCAGCAAAGAACCACAGCCAAACCCTTGAAAGAAATTGAAAACTTGAATGCTGTCATAGACAAAAAATGGGTCAAAGCTGGGGTCATCCAAATAGCCCTCAAAAATCTGGACCTGCCTTATTTTTCCCCAAATAATTATGACAAGAAAATTACGCATTATACACTATTTGGGGATGGCAGCGCTTGACCCGCTGGTCTCCAGAATTTTTTGAATTATGACAACATCAACTTAAATTCCAATGCAGGACCTCCAACTGCTGAAAATATTCTTGCCAACCAATCAGATACCTTGGAATCCCCTCCTCCCCCATCCTGAACTCCCTTAAGAATTCCCCCTCTCCCCTCTAGAAAATTGTTTCTAGATAGCTTAATTTACCACAAAATAAAAGGAAAGTTTCTCAACATGATGGCTCATTTGGGGCTGTTTGCCCCCATCCTTGAAAGATTAGCCTCTGTGGCTGTCAAGGTGGCCATAGATTCCATGGCCGCCACCTGGCCTGCTCTTTATATGTCAACTCCATCTGATTCTCTCTCAAATTTACCCTTGCAAATCACTTGCCTATTGACAATTTCCATCTCAATCTTTTGTTACACCACCGTTGGGTCCAAGATGTTGAAGCTGTCCTCCCAATTTGGTCTCCTGCTTGTCAAGAAACTTAAAATTTGTCTGTTGTATCCTCATTGTATCTCCTTGAATCACGCTGCGTACCACTTTGCCCTAACACTACATGAGGAATTTCAAAAGTTTTTATTAATTATTCAAATTTTATAAGCTTATAAAAAGTGTGACTAAATCTAAAAAGTCAATTTTTGATTTCCTCACTTTTGATTTGAGGAACTTAATAAAACATAATGAATAAAATATTAATTTTTTGCAAAAATTTAATATTAAGTGGTCCTAGTTTTTTGCTACCTTTTTGGATTTTGATTTGACTACTTTTTGATTTCTGCACCCATTAAGAAACTATATGTAAATTTTTATTAGACAAAATTTTATTTTTTTAAAAAGAAAGAGCTTATAATAGTATTTTATATTAATATTTGAACAAAAGAATTAAAGAAGTTGCCTAAAGTTAAAAAAGCTTTTTTTAGCTCTTGATTTCTTTTTTTACATATAGAAAAAAATTTTAAATTCTAAATCTTTTTAATTTTGATGTCTCACATATTAAATTGAAGATTTTTTTTTGCACTTCAATTTTTGCACTTTTAATTTTGTCCCCTCTATTCAAATGGGCAAATAAATTCTATTTTAAAGCCAAATTAAATTAAGGTGTGTTTTAAATTGCATCAATTTGGGCACTTCAAACTTGGGTTTTCAATTTTAGCTTCTAGTAAAAACATTTAAAAAAAGTCAAATTTAAGACAAAGATTAAATTTTTTGGGAATTTTTTTTTGAAAAAAAGTGCAGAGATCAAAAAATCCATTGATTTGGAGATTTTGATCTCCACACTTCAACTTTAGGCACTTGCCCGCAGATTCTGGTACTTCACCTAAGGCTCAATTCTTGGATAGCTCCTGGCGCCAGGTAATAACAGGAGTATGATATACCACTGCCCCCTTGTCCCACAACCCACCTTGTAAAGAAGAAAATCAGAACTACCAGTCTGTCCACAAGCCCGCCAAGCCCAAGTCTTCCGCCCCTTGGCATCTGCCTTCTTTTTGTGTTACTTGGGGGCATACTTCTTTCTAGGACAATTCAACCCGCTGTTAGGCCAATATTACCTTTTTGGAAAAATATTTTACCTCGGAATGGTGTCTTTGCCTGTGGGTTCACTAGTAACTGGATTAAATCCTTCTGCTATCATTCACCACCTTGGAAGATTACTTCCAAGTGGGTGGGTGCCTGAAAGATTTATTGAACCCATTTTTGAGGCCCTCTTTGGGACCTCAAGCCAAATCAAGACCTTAGAACTCAAGTACCAGCTGGGACTAATCAAGACTCTGGTGCTGGTTTTTATTACTACCATCTTATGCCTTACCGTCTATCTAGTTGCTTTATTACACAAGCAACCTTCCTTGTCTAAAGCCTGCAAGAATAGCCTGGTTCAAACAGTGGTATTGAACAGCATCTCAGTGGCTCAGCTGGAGGACAAAGCCTTTAATGAAATCCTTATGCTCCTTGCCTTTTTGTAATCTCTCTTTGAGACCGCCCCCAAACAGTTCTGTACCAATGCACAGAAAGTTCATCACGTTGCTGAACAGCTGAAAGGCAAGGCCCGCCAATGGTAAACCAAAAGCATCCTCAAAGGAGATGAACTACTACACAACTTCCCCAATTTTTGCAAGCATCTTTTATCCACCATTTCACCTAAGCTCTCAACAGAAGAACTCTGAGACCAAATATCTAGCTTCTACCAGGGCAAAATGGCTACTTCAGAATTTCTTGAAGAATTCACCAAGATTAAAAATGCCATTGGGATGGGGAATGAAGAAGCCTGCTACCTTCTACAGAAGAGACCTTCACCTGAACTTAAAGGGTTTTTGGCCCACCATATTCTTCTCACCAACTACAATAAACTTGTCCAAGAAATCCTCTGCTGGGCTCCTTGGGTTAAGCAACTGCCCCCTTGGAAGCCTCTCTCACGCCAGATACCGCTGACCAAGAAGAACAAACATGATACTCTCCCTGCAGGTCTTGTACCTAAAGAAGGCAGGGGCTACCAGCTCTCTGACATTGAACTCAAATGCCGCATGGACAAGGCTGCTGCCTCTATTGCGGAAAGAAGGTCCATCAAGCAAAGGATTGCTTTGCTCTGAATTGTGTCCAACAGAATCAATCAGCAGTATTGGCGGCTTTCAACCCAAATAAATCTGCTATTAAGTCTTACGCTTTATTTCCAGTAACAATCAAGACCTCTCAAGGAAGTCTTGACATCTTTGCACTTCTTGACACTGGGGCCATGGGTAACTTTCTGGACCACTCCATCTTGAAGTTACTACACATTGAAGGCTACACCCCCTCATCTGTCCTGTTAGCCAATAAGTCTTCAATTCATGTCAATCATATATCTTGCCCCATCAAAACCTCCATAGCTGTTTCCTCTTTTAGTTTGGACTATTCCACAATCTGTGGTCTTGCCTGCCCTGTTATTATTGGCTACCCATGGTGTGAACAAGCCTGGATGAAAATCAACTGGGATACACACCAAATTGAGTTCACTAACTTGGGAATTAATTTTTCAGTCCCAATTGGTCAGTACAATACACATGATCATACAAAATTAGGGCTCCTTTCCATTCTGGGGCAGACCAAAGGCCATCATAAGGGTTTGCTCCCAGAGGAATTACGTCATTATGAGGGCTTGTTCAGTGAGGACAGCTGAAAAAAAGTTACTGTATCACAAGTCCTTGGATCTTAGAAAAGAGCTGATTCCTGGAAGCGTGCCATCTTGGGGCAAACTTTATCCAACAAACCAAGCACAGAGCATAGCCTTGAAGGAATACCTTGACAAGAACTTGAACAAAGGATTCATACAATGCTCCAACTCCTCCTGTTCCTCCCCTATCTTCTTTGTCAAGAAATCAGATGGTACCCTTTGTACAGTGGTAGATTATGCCAAACTGAACTCCATCACCATCAAGAACTGAAATCCACTCCCAGCTTCTGAAACACTGACAGACAAACTTACAGGCTCCTGTATCTTCTCCAAGCTTGACCTACATAACACTTATAATCAGATCCACATTGCAGAAGGCAACAAATGGAAGATGGCAATTCAAACTCCTTTTGGGCTTTATGAATATCTAGTTATGACTTTCAGCCTCAGTAACACCCCTGTTGTCTTCCAGGGACTTATGAATGAGGTCCTATTCCCATTCCTTGACACTAGCGCGGTGGTTTAATTGGACAATATATTGATTTACTCCCTGGACAAGGAAAGCCATCTTAGGCACCTTAAGGAAGTAATGAAAGCCCTTACCAAGGCTAACCTGTTTTGTAAGCTATCAAAGTGCAAGTTCTTTGCTTTGGAAATTGAGTTTTTGGGGTACTCTATTAAGCCAGGAGGCTTTGCAATTGCCCCTTCTAAGGTTGAAGCGGTTTTGAATTAGCCAGTACTAACCTCCTGCATCAAGCTCTGTGGATTTTTGGGTCTGGCTAATTTTTGGTGGAAGTTCACTAAATGCTTTTTGGCTATTGCTCTTCCTTTGGCCGCCCTTACTTCTAGTAAGGCTCCTTTTGTTTGGTCAACTCCGGCCCAGGAAGCCTTCAACACTCTCAAGCATGCCTTCAATTTGGCTCTGGTACTGTTGCGTCCTGATCCGGAACGCCAATTTTTTTTGGAAACTGATGTGTCCAACTACACATTGGATGCAGTACTCCTTCAGCAAGGGTAGGATGGTGAATTCCACCCTGTGGCCTTCTACTCATATAAGCTCCTAGATTGGGAACATAATTACCACGTGTACAAGAAAGAGTTGTACACTAATGTGAATTCCTCAAAGCACTGGAGAAGATACCTCAAGGGGAGCAAGTACCCTACCATTATCTGGACTGACCACAAGAATCTCTTGTACTTCACTGAGAAGCAAAAGATTGTCCCTTGTTTGGCCAGATGAGCCATCAACCTTTTGGCTTATGATTTTGTGATAGAATATGCACCCATTAAATTAAACATAGTCCCTGCCGCAATCAGCAGTCAGGAGAATCTTAAGGACAACCCAGCCGCAGACCTTGACAACAATAACTGGGTAGTGTTATCTTCCTCCCAGCTCCTGTCCAGCATCATCAAGAGATCTGCCTTCACTGCCCTAGACCAAGAGATTATGGAAGCCCAGATGTCGTTTTCCTTTCAGGAAGAGCTCACCAATATGCTGAAGCAAACTCCCAAGGCAGTGGTGGTGAACAATCAGGGGATCTCCTATGTTAATGACTCCTTAGTCATTCCTGAAGGCAACTTACAAACTCAAGCAGTGAGCCATATGCATGAAGGACTACTGGCAGGACATGGAGGCCTGATGGAAACCTTGAAGAGACTAAGCAGACAATATTGATGGCCTGGCATGAAGAAGGATGTTTGTGAATTCATCCTCTCTTGTGTTACTTGTGGGAGGAATAAGCCAGGAAACTCCAAACCCTAGGGTCTTCTTTGCCTGCTTCCAATTCCAACACATCATTGGTCTTCTGTGTCTATGGGCTTCATAGTTGACCTACCAGTGAGCAGCGGGAACTCAGGGGTTATGGTAGTAGTCAATCATTTCACCAAGTACACCATATTTATTCTGTTTTCATCCTGCACTATAAGGAAGTGGCCAATATGTTCTTTTTAAGAGTAGTATGCAATCACGGCCTGCCTACAGACATTACGTCAGACAGAGGGGTTCAATTTACATCCTGTTTTTGGAAGGCGCTAATGCAACAAACAGAAGTCAAGGTCAACCTATTTGCTTCCTTCCACCCACAGACTGATGGACAAACCAAGAAAGTCAATCAAGTTCTGGAGGGATATCTTTGGCACTATGTCAATTCTTGACAAGATAACTGGAGTTCCTTTTGCTACCTGGCTCAGTTATGTTACAACACTGCTTATTACAGTTCCATTGGAATGTCACCCTTCTTTACAAATTTTGGGTTTGATTTGGAAAGTTTTCCAACAACAACTTTGGAATCAATGTACCCTCAGGCAGACAAGCTGGTAAACCAAATGAAGAAATGAATTTGGACCTGATCTTGTTTTTGGCCAAGGCCTGCAAGGAATACAAGAAATACACCAACTGCTGCCGCTTTCCAGAGAAGGACTACTCATTGGGCTCCTACGTCTACCTGTGTCAGGGATTTCTTCCCTGACTCCATTAATTTTGTTAAGGATCCAAAGTACACTTCACCAAAACCAACAGTCTACAACAATTTAGTTTACAGTTCCTTCACTGGAGCCAGTAATTCCTGGAATGGGGATCAAACCCAGAACCTAAAAGATAAGGCAAACGTTAGTATACAGTCAAAATTTTCACTTATATTACCTATTTATCTTGATACTATTCATTCTGCTTTTGCTTCTGACTTCAAATCCACTTTCACAAAGGTTATTAGCTTAAACAGCAACGTAAATTACCGCTTACAAAATGATTGGCTGCTTGTTTCTTGCTTGCTGCTCTGGAAACCACTCTTTCTATATCCTGACCAAGCTCTGCACTTGATTTACACTGAGATCAATCAGATGAACCATTTAATTGTTCCTTGTCTTGTGGCTTGTTTTTGTTGCTTCTCCTTGTATGATAAACTTGTAAACTTTATTAAGGTCCAGGTCCACCAGCACATGGTAAAATTAGTAATTTCAGCCATAAGATTAATGCAGCCACAATGTAAATCCTCTCTCATCCCACTATCCTTTTAAATGTTCCAGCCTCCATTTTAAGAGTATTTAAGTGGGATATCCTTATGATTCCTACTTGTTTCAACATTAAAGACTTTCTCTTATATTATACTTGATTAAACTTACCTTTAAATTCCTTTCTTGAAGCTATGTAGGGAAACTTCTTCCTGTTCTGGTTTCTAGCATCTTTCCTATATGTGGTGTTGACCTTGGAGAATCCCACTCCAACTACAGACTGGAAAACCTCCTCCTCAGACAATTCTCACCAGAAAGAGTCCCTGACCCATGGTTGATTCAAGTACCCCTCAGGCCACTAGGGAAGAAAGTTCCACTATGGTCATGCTTCCACTCCCCCTTCCTCCAGTCAAACCTTTGTTGGTTAGGACCAACACGTCATTCTACTTGTTGACATAATTGGTAGGGTACTATCTGCTGGGTTGATTCAGCTCTATGATGGGTAGGTTTGCCTATCTAGGTCACTTTGGCTACCTTGCTATGGTCACAGTGCCCATTGGTTTGGTCATAGCAGGACTTAACATAGGGGCCTTGGCTTGCCAGATTGGGAACTTGTTCCCCCTAAAGTGGGTCCCTGACATTTACATGTGGAAACATGTAAGGTCACCAGTAGTTTAACTGGAGCCTTTCCATGTTTTTTTCACGCCTCCATGGCCTCCCAGTGGAGAGTTGTGGATCTCTTTGAGGACCAGATCTTGAATCTCTCCAGCTGAGGGCTTCTGGAGCGTCATTTGTATGTCCTGGAACATAGCTTATCTTGAATTTGTAAGAAGACAAGTCCAAGGCCCACCTAGCCAACCATTGGCAGATTTTATGGTTTTCTGTGAAGTACAGAAGGTTCCTGTGATTGATACAAACAATTAAAGTGTTCTTGGAACCTTACAGTTATCTTTCCCAGTGTTTAAAAGCCTTTGAATTGCCATGTACTCCTTTTTGTAGATGTTACAGTTGTGTTCCTGGTCCAACAGCTTCTTAGTGAAGTATGCCATAGGGTGGTATACTCCAGGCTCTCCTTCCTGAATAAGAACTGCCCCTAATGCAAAGTCTGAGGATTTGGTCTCCAAAAAAATTGGAGCTCTGGGTCCGGTCTTCTCAGTACCAGGACAGAGGTGAAAGCTATCTTAAGGGTCTCAAAGGCATTCTGGGCTGCGTCTGACCATTTGAAGGGTAGACTTTTGGCCATGAGTGTGGTGAGCAGATGGGCTATCTTGGAAAAGTCTTTGATGAACTTTCTGCAAAAGTTTTCCAGGCCTAAGAATCCCCTAATTTTGGTTCCAGAGTTCAAAGTAGGCCATTTTAGTACTGTAGCAACCTTGGATGAAGCAATGGTAAAACCACCCCTGTTGTGTTCTGAGGTGCAGCACAGACACACAACAGGAAATCCTAACCTTAGGATTGGATTTGTACTAAGTCTTGTTTAGATGACAGGGAAGGCTATGTGTTTACCTTGCAGCCCTGGATAAATAATCTCTACTAGTTGTGGCTAGAGAGAGGCGCAGAAGTACAGAAGACAAAAATACAAAAATATGACTAGAACTTAATTTTATTGGTGAATGGGGAAATGGAATATATAGTGGTTAGCAGTACCACAAAACACTACAAGGACAGTAGGATCACTCGCCACAAGCATGAGTGGGGCAAGTGAGTTGTGCAGGATCAAGAACCTGAACAATTGTATTTCCCAATCCAGCCATTGGCTCATTTTAAGAGGCAAAAGCAAAAGCAAGAGATTTGTCTTTGAAATGGCCCACCAAAGGTAAAATTGGCACATGGTGAATAGCAGTATTCACAAAATTGCCCCCCTAGATTGGCCTTAGGGGGGTGGTATTTACAAAGGAACTTTGTGTGCACTTGAGCAAAAGGACGGCCACTAGAGAGGAGCTTTATAGTGTATTTGGATCCTTGTTTAAAGGTCACTTCTAAAGGACCAATCCACAGAGAGTCCAACTTATGTGCGCAACCACCTACTCTGTGTTGGTAGTAAAGTACATGGTCACCAACATCAAACTCAGGCAGGGGGGAGCACCCAGCATTCTCAGAAGAGAGCTCAAGCATCTTAGTCTTGTATGCAGAAGTGTAGGAAGTGGCCTGTATATCAATTATGCGGTTGACTAGGTCCTTGATGTGGTTGTCAGGATTCATGGCCTTATCAGAGGTAAGCAGGGGGGCCCCAAGAGTAATGGGGTAGTAGCCTCTTGCTCATATAGCATAGAAAAAGGGGAGTATCCAGTGACACAATGTTTGCTAAGGCGGTATGTGAAGAGAGCGGCAGGTAAGTATAGGTCCCAGTTGGCAGCATCAGAGTAGGTGAGCTCTCATGATAGAGACCAGTGTTGAATTTGCACACTCAACTGCCCCATTGGTAGAAGGATTGTAGGGGGCAGAGAAGGATTGGTGTGATCCCAAAGCTTCAACAACAGAGGTTACCAGTTTGGCATTAAAATTAGTCACATTATCTGAGAGCAACACTTGAGGACAGCCATGGCGGTAGAAAACATCTTGTAACAGGAAGGCAGCAGTTGTCTTAGCCGTGATGTTCTTTGTAGGGCAAGCCTCTACCCACTTGCTGAAGTGATCAACAGCAATCAGAATAAAGCAACATCCAGAACATGAGCGGGGGAGAGGACCTACTGCGTCAATGCTGACTGTGTGAAAGGCATGTTGCAGGGGAACTAATTTGAACTTGTGGGCAGCAGCTCAAGGCCTCTGCAGCTGGCAGTTGTGGTAGCTAGCTATGACATCTGAAATTAGCAGGCAAAAGTTCTCCCAGAATTAATTCTTTTGAATCCAGTCAAAGGTCTTGGCAATGCCTCCATGCCCAGTCTCTTTATGAGCTTGCAACACCAACAAGAGGCAAAGACTGGGTTGTACATAAGGCAGATACTGGTCTTGTACCTTCTTGAAGAGCTGATTGTTGCGTATGGGAGTATATTTGGATAGCTTGGATAAGGCCAGTTGTACCTCTTCTGTCTCACTTTCCCAAGAAGAAGGGTACCTAATTAGTTTGTATAACTGATCAGCCTCTGCAGGATGCAAAGCAAGAATGGGCATTCTGGAGAGCCCATCAGCGTTCTGGTATTGAATCCCAGGGCAATGGAGCACAGTGAAGTCGTATCCTTGCAGACATAGAGCCCATCTAGCTAGGCGCCCTTCAGGCTCCTTAAGCTATTGTAACCACTTAAGCAAAGCATGGTCAGTGCCAACTGTGAAGTGGGTACCATATATGTAGTGACAAAAACTGCTTGACTGCATGCAACACGGCAAGACACTCCTTCTCTGTGACACTATAGTTCTTCTCATGTTTGTTTAGCATGAAGGAAGTGTAAGCCACATGATGGTCTACACCCTCATTGTCTAGTTGGGCCAGAATAGCTCCAATATCAAGATTGCTAGCGTTGGTGTACAGGATACACTAGGATTGGCGCCTCTATGAGTTTCTGCCTAAGGGTTTCAAAGGCTTGCTGCTGACTGGCTGTCCATTAGAAAGGGACATTACGTAATAGCTGGACTAGAGGTTTACTAGTATTGGCAAAGTCAGGGATAAACTGTCTATAGTAGCCCATCATCCCTAGAAAGACTTGTACCTCTTGCAGGTTGGTGGGCGGAAGCATTTTGTCAACGGCTTCAACCTTCTTAGTCATTGAGCAAATCCTGGTCTGGGTTACTTCATGGCCCAAGAATTCAAGATGTTCTTTGAAGAAGGCGCACTTGGAAGGTTTTAGCTTAAGGCCAGCTTCTCAAATCTTTATGAACACCTCTTTGAGATGAGCCAGGTGATTGGTGAAGGTAGCGCTGAAAACCGTTATTTCATCCAAGTATACTAGGACGCACGACAGCTTCAAGTCACAGAGGATGGAGTCCATGGCCCTTTGGAAGATGGCCGGGGTGTTGCAGAGTCCCTGCGGCATGCAAGTAGGCTCAAAAAGCCCTTCAGAGGTAATGAGCGCAGCTTTTTGACAATCCTTGGGCAATAGGTCAACTTGCCAGTATCCAGATGCCAGATTCATTGTGGAGAAGAACTTAGAGCCTCCAAGACATCAGAGAGCATCATTAATACACGGCAAGGGGTACAAGTCCTTCTTGGTCAAAGAGTTCAATTGGCAATAGTGCATCACAATACAATGACCTCCATCTTTCTTCTTTAAGATGAGTAGCAGGGATGCCCAAGGACTTTGGGAAGGTGCCAGCAGCCCAGCGTCCAACAGTTGTTTGAGCTCTTTAGATACCTGGGCGTCCTCTACGCGGCTGTGGCAATATGGTTTAGCACAGAAGGGAGGAGCGTTGCCAGTGTCAATCTGATGGATAACGCCTTTGGCTAACCCATAGTTGGTACTGTCCTTTGCAAAGATATCAGAAAATTGGTCTAGCAAGTCTAGCACCTCTTTCTGTTGAACCAGGACAACTGTGGAAAGTCTTGCGCAGTGAACAAGGATAGGACTTGGGGCTCATCCTCAGGTAGGTTAAAATCTTGGAACATGCCAAAGGGATGAAAAGACAGGACGTCAGGAGCGCTCAACAACTTGCCATATCCAACAATCTGTCCTCTAGACACAGTAATGGGGAGAGCATTCAGGTTGGCTACCAACAATTGAACAGGGTCCTTATGGGAGACATCTAGGATCCCAGGAGAGAGATAAGATTTGTTGCGTCCTAATGAGGGGGGAGAGTACAACTCCAAGAAGGTTTGTTCAGGTAGTTCATATGATATCTGGGAGTCTAGGATGGCCTGGGAGCCAGGTGGGATGGTGACAGCAGAAGTGGCTAGGAGAGGAATCCCTTCAGACGCAGGACAAGCCATGGGTGGACATTTCATGTTTGAGGAGTGGGTGCAATATTTGAGGTTGAAAACCCCAGTGGGATATTCTAAAGCACATGTCTTGAGCCGTTTCCCAGGAACTTTAACTGGCTCTTTGAAGATCAGAGGGACTTTGTATCCCAGAATAGAGAGGTAACCATCTTTTAAGTTGATTATCCCATTATATTCCCTAAGGAACTGGGTGCCAACTAATAGATTGTAACTCTTGTTTTCCAAGACAACTGCTGGCGCAGCTAGGAGAAGCTGACCAAACCACATGGGTAGGGCAGAGTACGCCCCTATGGCGCGGGTCATAGACAGTCCAGTTGTGCCATACAACTGGTGATAATTATGGTCAGGGGCAAGTTTGAGTTTCTTCACTAGCTTGGAGGAGACAACATTGACTGGCAAGCCAGTGTCTAAAACGGCCTTGATCTTCACTTTTTGAATGGATATCTCCACTCAAGTAGTAGTGCAACCAAAGGGTATAAGGACAGCCAAGATATCTTGAGCCTCTGCTAGTTCCTTATCCCACTTCTCAATCATCCATCTTAATCCTGGGAACTCCTTATAAACAGTTTGGAGAGGGAGTGAAACAGACACATTCTTGAAGACAGCGTCAGCAACTTTGGCAGCTTCTTCTGACAACTCCACTAGCACGGGGACCTCTTAGACTGAGTGAGGTAAGGGAAAGAGACAATTTTTTTGGCTTCAGGCAAAGGATTAGCAGTAGTTGTAGTCTTTCCTGAGCGTAATTTATAGGGTACTGTAATGGTTTCAGGAACAGCCAGAACAGAGTACCCATATGCATCAGCGTTGTCAGCATCAGAGTCATCCAGGTCAGAGTCATCAGAGATATTGTGGAATAGCAGCAGAATGGGAGGAGCCTCAGTGTCAGCAGGCTTGGCGTCAGATATAGAGGGAGGGATTGAAAGAGACTGGGAAGAATTGTCAACCAAGAGCGTCTCTGCCTCTAGGTTGACTGTTCTTTTCCCGCCTGCTCTTTTGGATCAGCTCCTTCAACCCGTGGGTTGGTGCAAACTCAAGAATGATGATTTATCTGACCACAGTTGTGGCAAACTTGGCGTTGAGGAGGATTTTGCAAGTTCATGGTAAGAATGCAAGGACCACATGAAGAAGAACCAGAGTTAGAAGTAGCTTGCCCGTCCCTCACAACTGCTCCAGAATGGGTAAGGTGCATATCTTGCAACAGCGTCTTTATGCTCTTCATAGAGTAAAGCATAGCTTTATGGGCTTTGAAGTGAAGATACAGAAGCTGGTTAACTTTGAGGGCTTGAGTGCAAGCCATGTAAGCTTCATGGACTGTCAACTGTCTGCTTGTTATCCGTTGTTGTCCTTCTATGTAGAATTTTTCTGCTAACTCAGCTAGAGTCTCTTTAGGCTTAAAAGCAATATGCATGAAGGCGTCCTTCTTTACTTCCAGGCTAAGGTCACCACCAAACTCGTCAATCAGAAGCTGCTTCATATCCTCCCACGTCTCAATGGAGGGCAGCTCAGGCATCACCACCTCCTGGCAAGTTGGATGTAGACAGGTCAGAATATGTTCTTTCTTAACTTTGTCTGAAGCTTTTCTCATGGCAGTTTTGTAGATAGTTAAGAAAGCTTCAATGGTTGAGGGTTTGGGATCAAAGGCTTGCTTAAAAGTAGGCTTTAAGTGTGCTTTGGGAGTTGGGCCACCATTGTTGCTATTGAGTACGTTTATATGCAGGAAAAACTCTGCCTCAGATTCAGAGGGGGGCTGTCTAGTCCATAGCTGACAAACACTCTCTTCAAGGGTAGTCAGGGTCTCAACAGCGCAGGCACCCATATTGAAAGCTTGAGTGGTCTGTTGTGTAGTAACATCTAGGCGTTGACCTTGGGTGGTTACTATTGTGGAGAGCTCAGCCAGTCTAGAAGTAAGGGATGGCCCCACTGAGAGGCAAGGGGTGAACCTATCATTAACAGAGTCAATCACGTCATTCATCTCTTGTACATCTCTTTCCAGTTCAGTATGGTCCCACTTCAATTGGTCCACCTTGTTATCTAGGGCAATTAGCTCCCTAGCAAATTGGATTTGAGGAGCTCCTGGTAAGCAAGGGCATCAACCATCTTCATCAACAACCCCAACTGGGCTATCAGCATTTGTCATCATTTCACGTAGGGCAGCAAGTTCTTGCTGTAGATCCGCAACTTGAGCAGTCAACTCAAGCACCTGGGAGTCAGGTTGAGAAGCCTCAGCAGGATGTCCTTGACTGCAAGTAGTTGTACGTAGCTCTCAAATAGTGTCCCATATTATTTGCTCTCAATCTGCCAAATCATCAGAAGGGGGAGAGGGCAGAACATATGGCTTGGTCATAGCTAATTAGTTCACTTGACTCTGGAGTTTGGCTATAGCAGCAGCAGTGGTAGCTCTTTTTTGATCAAACACCGCACTGAGTTTGTTAAGGCTGTTAACAGCAAAGTCCACTACCTGCTGTAGTTGCTCAAAGGAATACATGCTGAATGCATTGAGCTGTTGCATGAGTCATTTGAAGTCGGTGAGATAAGCGTTTAAGGTGGAATCTACTTGAGTTTGCCAGGGTTATTCTAGCTGGTGAAACTTCTGTAGACGCTCTCTCACGTATTCAGGGATGGACTGGCGCATTTGTTTGATAGAATTAACCAGACAGGTCTGGGAGGTAACAGAGTTGTGCTGATTGTCAGATACCAAGGAAAACAGGGAATAAATCCACTGTTGGTAGGCAGCAAACTGATCCCAGTGATGAGTAACTGCTGCTTGTAGAGACAAGATTTCTTGGACAGGAGCCCCAACATCATTTGATGGTGGGCCAAGGTAGGCTGCACAAAGGACAATAGTAAGTGCTCAACGGAGCCAGCCGCTGAGAGGAGATGTTGTGGAAATTGAGGGGCCACAATTAATTTGTAGTATTCTGCCTGACTGTGCTGTAGCTGAAGGCAAGGAATGGCTCCTTTACGGGCTATCCCAAGGGCTACTGACATGACTTGTTCTAAGTCAGGGGTACCCATGGGGTAAGCAACTAGGCAGGGACCATTCCTGAGGTTCAGTACAGTAGGGACAATAGGCAGGTCAGCAATATCTTTCTCAATAGGAGGACTAGTAATTTCAGGTGAAGTTGGCTCTTGTATAGGTGGAGGCAAAGGACCTGAAAATGTGGATGCAAAAGGGATAACTGAGGGGCTTACAGCCCCTATAGTGAGCACCATTTTTGTTGTGTTCTGAGGCGCGGTACAGAAACACAACGGGAAATCCTAACCTTAGGATTAGATTTGTACTAAGTCTTGGTTAGATGACAGGGAAGGCTATGTGTTTATCTTGCAGCCCTGGATGAATAATCTCTACTAGTTGTGGCTAGAGAGAGGCGCAGAAGTACAGAAGACACAAATACAAAAATGTGAATATAACTAAATTTTATTGGTGAATAGGAAAATGGAATATATAGTGGTTGGCGGTACCACAAAACACTACCAGGACAGTAGGATCACTTGCCACAAGCATGAGTGAGGCAAGTGAGTTGTGCAGGGTCAAGAACCCAAACAATTGTATTTCCTAATCCAGACATTGACTCATTTTGAGAGTCAAAAGCAAAAGTGAGAGATTTGTCTTCAAAATGGCCCACTGAAGGCAAAATTGAAATACAGTGAATAGCGGGATTCACGACAACCCCTTTGGATGGTGTAGCCCAGAAACTCTACCTCTGGCTTCAGGAATTCACAATTTTTATTTTTGCAGTAGAGTTTAGCCTTTTGAAGGCTGGACAGAACCTTCTCAAGGTCTTGAAGATGGGTAGTCTCATCCTTTGAGTACACTAGGATATTGTTCAAATATACAACCACACACACATCCAGGAGTTTGAACATGATTTTGTTCATGAGAGCTTGGAACACTGAAGGGGTGTTACACAAGCCAAAGGGCATGACCAGGTATTTTTATAGGCCAAACTGCATACAGGCTGCTGTTTTAAATTCATTGCCTTTGGCAATTTGGACCTGATTGTAGGCATTGCAGAGGTTGAGCTTGGAAAACATGTATGCACCCGTCAAGCAGTCTGTCAGTTGCTTGGCAGAGGGGATCAGGTAGCAGTCTTTCACTGTGATGGCATTGAGTGAGCTGTAATCTAAACATGACCTTAATCCTCCATTGCTCTTCTTAAAAAAGAAAATTGGGGAGAAGCACAAGGACTGTGAGTGTCTCATGTGATCCTTGGCCACCAACTCCAATATGTACTTCTTCAAGACAATCCCTGAGTGTGTATAGTGGGGTAGACCTTTCCCCACTTGGGTGTCTCCCTGGGAATGAGTTTAATGCATAGGTCACTAGTCCTTCTTTTGGGTAGGGTCTGCAGAGGAGTTTTGCTGAAAACATCTTCATATTGGGATAAGATGCTTTCCAGGGTGGGCACAATCTCCACAAGGTTCAGGGAGGAGGCAGTGGTTTTCCCCAATATCACTTTATCAGACTTCCCATTGCTGGAGATATAGACTTGGTGTGTATCCCAATCAATGTTGCACTTGGATTGCTTACACCAGGACATTCCAAATATGAACAGGAAGGACAAGTCATTCAGAGCTGAGAAGTTGAGCTCAAAAGATATTCTGCCAATCTCTACTGTGGTGGGTTAGACTACCTATGTGATGGTCCACATGAAAGCTGTTTTGCAGGCAAGGGTTGATTTGGCTTTTTTAAAGACTCTGTGCTGAAAGTTGATAATGTATAGTAGTTTTGGGACAGGTAAAGGCCTAGTAGGTAACATGGGCTACTAGGTAAGGTAAGGCCTGCCTAGTAGGTAACATTGGCTACTAGAGGCAGAGGTTGAATTAGCCCAGCAGGTAACATTGGCTGTTGGGGGGCTGGTTAGGTGTTTTTACCCATCAGGTAGCATTGGCTGTTGGGGGTTGTCAGGTATCTAAACCCATTAGGTAATATGGGATACTGGGGGGTGCTAGTTGGTAGTTCTTAACCCATTAGGTAAAAAAATAATAATGGGAAGAGATGGCTCTTCTACTTAGCAGGTAACATGGGCTGATAGGTAAAATGGGTGATGTGACCTGGCAGGTAACAAAGGACTGCTAGGGAAGGGAGGAGCTGTGGTAGCTCCACAATCCCTTGGTCACTTACAGGAGGTCTGTAAGTAAGCATCTTACCTAACAGACTGGTAAGGCTTCCTTGTATGTGTTTCCCTGGAGGCTTTGGGGAGGCCCTAAAGCTACCACTGGGGGCATGAATATGCTTTAAGGTGTTATCAGGGTGGCTGCTCAGGGAAGCAGCTGCAGAACTTGGTATGATCAGGTCTCTGGGAAGTAAAGTTGGTTACTTTGTTCTTGAAAGCCCAGGACTAACCACCTGAGTGATTAAAAACAACTAAACAGACATGAGGATTGTCTGTGGTTGATGGCCTATAGTGGAGGTCACTTACAGGGCCCAGTCAAACACTAGCCTACTTGAGGAGACTTATTTTCTGAGTCTGAATGCTAGTAACAAGGACTGTAGGATGGAACCTTGGTGGTTCATAGGAAACAATCACAGTGAAGACTAGTCAAAGGACTGGAGGAACATAGTGAGTAATGAAACCTAGGTGGTTCATAGTAAGGACTATCTGATGGACTGGTAAAGACTAGCTGATGAACTAGAAAGGACTAGATGATAGACTAGAAGATCAGGGAGAAGGACTGGCTGAAGGACCAGAAGATCACAGAGCAGAGATAGCTGGAAAACTGAAATTTGGTTAAGAAGAACCAGCAGAAGTAGATGCAGGAGCAAGAAGGCTGGATTTGGACTATGGAAAGAATATTATTAATAAGAAATAAGCAGTAAAAGAATTAATTAAACTGCCAAAAGATATGATAAAAGATTAAGATAAATATCATATATGGAAAATGTCAGGAAAAAGGAAATAGTTTACAGAAATTGAACTGTAAATTTATTAAGAATTTATTGAGTGAACCAAAGACAAAGAGGCCAGAAACAGGACAGAGAAACTGTTGGGAAAAAGGCTGGAATTTTGCCAAAATGGTTGAGAGAGGCAAGAAGCAAGCAACAGGCAAGTTCAAAGTGCTAAAATTTTGAGAAAACATGGAGAAGCTTGTAGAAATGTTGAAGAAACTAGGGTTCAAAAATCCCCTAAGTAAAACATATGTGGAAGTGCTCAAGTTTTCCCAGAGAAAAATAATGTGAGTCACAGCAAAACTGTTCAAAACGCAGATCAAGTGTTTATCCAGAGTGAGACAGCACCAGGTTTGAACCAGGGTCAAGAGCAAGTCATTTGGGCAAACATTTTGGCAAAACAGTTGAATCTGGGCATTTGATTGGCTTCAGGTCCAAGCCTGTTTGATCACTGTTTTAAGGGCTTTAACAGAAGGGGTTAAGCCTAAAAAATGAAGAAATGAAGCAGAAAAAGCAGTGTTTTAATTGGCTGAGGTAAGTTATAAGGTTTAATATATTATAGAGCAGAAGAACCCAATAGTTTAAGCCTGGAAACCCCATAGTTCTGAGAGAAATAAGGACTAAAACAAGGAGCTATAAAAGGGGGTTCAATATGAGAGTTTTCAGGGACTGAATCAAGTGGAATAACAAGACCACTAGAGCTATACAGAGTGCTGGAGACCAAGATAAAGGTGCAGAAGCCCAAGATAAAGGAGCTGAAGCCAAGCAAGGAGCAGGAGTCCAAAACTAAGGTGCAGGAGTCTAAAACCAAGTACACAGAATCCAAGGAATTGTTGTAGGACTCCAAGTATTGACATATATTTATTGTTTCCCAGACCCCCAGGCCATATACCAGGAGGTTTCAAAGGGTATCTGTGACCGTACAACAGTCACTGTTAAGTATTTAGCCAAATAAATACTCCAAAATATAAAGTTGTTCTGTTTTTGCTGCTTATTTTATGTAGATAGGTTGACTGGAATTCTTCATATAAAGATTCCTGGAAACTTGGTATCTATATTTAATAAAAGAACAGAATGTAGTTTGTTAGTTAGGCTGTACTAATTGACAAAACTAAGGCAAGATTGGTCAAATCAATCTTGGAGACTAGGTGTCTCAAACCAGTTAATTCCCCTTGAAGGTTGATTGATACCTAGGGTAAAAAGGGAAGCTTAGTAGGGGATTCAAACCTCAGACTTGTTAAACTTGAGCCATAAAGTTAGGTCAAGCTTAACAAGTACGCCAATTTTTTTAACCAATGAAATTGCTTTATTGGGAGGGGGAGGGTTGGGGTTATTCATCAGGGAGCGCCTGTTGTAAAAAACAGCTCATTCTTGGTAAGAATATATAGCTGGTGACCAGCTAAAAGCTAGTCAGCCTGTGTCAAAATCATGGAACAAGTTACTATTTTGTTTGGTAAGGTTTGCAATTTGTCTCTTTCCCCCTGGAATGAGCTTTCCAAATTTGGAAATACGTTTTAGATTAGAGTCTACCTGGGATATGAAGCCCAGGCATGACAATTTGGCGATACTGTCTTGGTTTCAGATAACCTTGGCTTTCCGTGTAATATGTATTTACCATATGGCCTCATGGAATAGTACGGCCTTAAGCTGTGGTGGAGCGTTTGGGAGGGTTCTATGGAAGAAGAGGTCCTGCCCGGGGTGATCCCACATTCTATGGGGTTTTCCTAGACTTATGTAGATCTCTTTCCATATGGCCTTCAACTTGGGGCAGGTGAAATACCTATGGGTTATTCCTGCGGTGATGTTTCCGCACAGACTACATCCTCTATATGGATACAAAGGGCTGCATTATTCATTGGTTCTATAAGCCCTGTTCATCACTTGCCATGTAGTTGCTCTTTTTGATGCTCCTACCAAGCGAGAATTCATCATCTCAATCAGATCCCTCAATGGAAGTTGTATGTCTACACCTTCTTTTGTCCATGTTTGGATTAGTTTAGGGTGTTACATTGGGGAGTTTTGTTTTTGGACAGTCTCAAAATTTTTTGAGTCAGTCTGGATGTTGTGCCAGAATGTGGGGTAGGATCTAATTAGGATCTCAGTCCTAATCCTATTCTGTATATCAGGTTCCGTAGAAGCTGCCAGCTTGGTCTCTAGTTGCTTTATTTTGTCAGAGAGTGATTCTGAAGGGGTTGCACTTTTCACGCTCCATTGGGAACGCTTGGTTGCTCTCCACAATTCCTTCCAGAAAGCTTTAGAATCTCTATTTGCTTGTAGGCCTGGGTGGGTTAGGATCCAGATTCTTAGGGAGTTGGCTGTGATAGGGGATTTGGTCTTCATAGATGATATCCAGTTTGTGGCCCTCCCAAGAGCCAGGGAGAGTTTGGTTGCTTCAATTGCCACTAGGAAACCTTTGGACCATATCTGCCTGGCTTTGTCAGCCACGTTGAGAAGTCCCATCCCCCCTGATTTCTTTGGTGCTTGAAGGTAGCTCAGTTTTATGGGGGCAGCCGTAGCTTTTCCCCATAGGAAGGAGCAGGTGAGTGATTCTACCTTCTTTTCAAAAGATTTCAAAAATGAGATAAGGTGGGCCAGGTACCATAATTTAGAGTATATGAATACGTTAAGTGCTTGAATGTGTGATTCCATGTTTAGAAGTTTATGGCGCCATTTTCCCATCCTGTTGACCAAGTTGGCAAAAATCTTTGCTTCATTTTCCGGAAGGGCCATGCCTTCCCTGGAGAACAGCACTCCCAGATGGCAAAAGACAGTCCATTCTGTGTCCATCTCATATTGGTCTGGAGGAGTCATGGATCCCGTGCCTATTTTATCACTATAGTCTTGCCTGTATTCACTCTAGCGTTATATGATTTTTTGTATAGGTTAATGATTTTTTGAAGGAATCTTTGTCACTAGGGAATGATATTCCAAAGACTGTATTGTCTGCAAATTCCATAGCGCGGAGTGGTTCTTGTCCTGGGTGTTTGATCCCTTCCATCATAGTTTCTGCTGCTGCGAGCATGATATTGGACGCAAAGTTGAATAGGATTGGCAACATAGGGTCGCCTTGTCTCAATCCTTGTCCCACTATGACTGGTTCCATCAGAACGCCATTAAGGATGCTGCATGTCAACAGGTTTTTGTATATAGTAGTTATCCAGGATATGAAGGTTTTGGGTATCCCAACTAATCTTAACACATCTTTAAGAAAAGCCCAATCTGCTCTATTGTAGGCTTTTTCCATGTCTAGAAACATGAGGATTTCTTCCTGTTTCATGTCCGGGCGTTCCAGAATGTTGTGTATGTGTTCGATGTTTTCCCATATTGACCTGTTTTTTATAAATCCTTTCTGGTATCTATGTATTAGTTTAGGGGCCAGCTTCATTAGGCAATCTGATAGAATGCAAGTTAGGAGTTTGTAATCTGCATTAGATAGACTGATTGACCACCAGTTCTTAAGGGATTGTTGGTTTCCCTTTTTAAACAAGAGGCAGATGTTAACCAGGTTTCCCCCCAGGGATTTGGGCCCCATGGTCTAGGCAATGATTAAACAATGTGATTAGTTCACCGCATAGTATGTCCGAGAGGTGTTTTTATATGTCCACGGGTATTGCGTCAGGGCCTGGGGCTTTGCCCTTTGGGGCTTCCTTTAGTGCTCTGAGGACTTCACCTTTGATGATTGGTTTTGTGAGGGCAAACGCGTCTTGCAGGAAGCACCGGTTAAGGCATGGTCGGGCTATGTTGAAGAGGCTTTCTTTTGACGTGGAGTCTGTTTTGTTACCTGCAAAAATATTTCTGTAGAAAGTTGTGGTAATCTTTGCCATCTCTTTGGGTTCATCTACAGGATTACCTGCTTTGTCATAAAGCTCCAATATGTTTGTGCGGAGTTTTGTGAACTTCAACTCTGCCATCCCTTCCTTGGTCGTGGATCCAACGAGGCATTGGTATTTGAAAGTTGAGTTGATTCTTGTGATTGCTTCTTCTTTTCTTTGGAGAGTTTGAAGTTCTTTTGTGGCAGATTGGAACTCCGTAAATCATTCATTGTTCTCCCTGTTGGGTTTTTTATTTTTTATTCCTTTTAATTTTTTTTCTATTAGATTTATATTTTTAAAACAATTTGTTTTTCATTTATTTTCAAAATTTGTTGAATTCTTTTTTATGTTATTTTTTATCATATCCCATCTTTTCATCAGATCCTTTTTGGATATCTTTATGTTATTTATGACCGTGGGTATTGTTTTTTCCATATGTCTTTTCCAATCTATATTCCGCATTGTGGCTGGCATAATAGACCAAAACCGTTTCTGTTTTCTTTCGGGTTTGGCTATTTTTACCACCACAATCATGTGATTGTTTACCAATGAGGTGATGACTAGGGATTGGGATGTGATCTCCACCAAAGCCCCGGCCACCAATACGTAGTCCAGTATGCTACCCTTGATTGGGGCGTTGTCTATGTTGAAAGCCCATCTTGTTAATGATGCGGGTCCTTCTTTGTCCTTGTCAAGTGTGAAGATAAGCCCTTTTTGCGCCATATACTGCAGCATGGTGGCGCCTTTATGGTGTGGCTTGTGTCAAACTGGGAATGTGTCACATAGTTTATCAGTCCATGTGTTGAAATCTCCAGCTATGACAGTATTGTCTGTTATTTCAATAAGTTGGAGAGTGTCCCATTGGGACTTGCTTTCATCAAATTGGGGTTATATGTATATTTCAATTATTTGAAGCAATTGGTGGGTTTTTGTGTCTGTTGCTCTTGCTATAATAATCCTCTCATCTTCGTGGCTTTCGATGAATTCCAAGTCAATATGAGGGTGTAAGGCTACGACGGCAACATGTTTACCCCAAAGGGATTGCATGTCAACCCTTAACAAGTACGCCAAGTCAAGTTCTTGGGATGATAGTTTGAGTTAAAGATTATACGCCATATAATAGCTGACTCAATCCAGTATCAAATCAAAGACTATCTGCCATATACTTGATGGTTATAACTATGTGGACTAGTAAATTATACAGCATATAATGTACAATTATATGGCGTATACTAGGTGAGTATACGGTGTCAGGATTTCTGGATATTGACTAATTAACAGTTTCAACAAAATAACGCGGGCCAGCAGTTAATTGCTCTAAGAAGGGTTTCAACAAAATAATGCGGGCCGCGGGTTGTGGGATCAGTGATTAAATCATATCCTGGCATCAACATACTCATGCATTACAATTAATTAATGGTATATGCAATTACTGCTCATTAATTAATCCACCTCAACCACCACCTCAAACATGCTTCCCATAAATATTACTATTCTAAAACTTTAAATGAATCCTAGAACAGGAGGGCTGTCATGTGAACCGTCATCTGTATTACATCTAGAAGAGTCTAACATGGACTGGGCCGTCAGGCAAACCACTCTAAGATAAAAGGCTTTGAGACTATTGTATTAAAGTAGATCTGATTAAGTAAAACAATCATCTCCGTGAACTAGTAGCCAACCACTGGCTAGCTAGCCCTGGAAGTGGCCCAGGTAGACAGAAAGGACACCAATCTGTGGAAGATGTCAATTTAGCCTTCCGTTAAAACAACCCCTAAAAAGGCTGGGCCTCCTGCCGTGTTGCCCTAATGCTACTTCAGTCTCTTTTAGCGTCATGAGCTAACCCGGATAAAATGCGGGCAGGCGGGCCGCCATAAAGCCAGTCCATTAGAACAAAAGACTGATGATTTCTTAACGACTTGATGATTGATCCAAGTCTTATTTCCTCAATGGGATCCTCTCTTAGGCTTTATTAGTGGAGAACAAAAGATCATACTGTCGCCATAAAGTATTAAACCCTATAGTAAAATATAGAGACAACAACTTATGAACCTATATCCAGAAGTAGGAAGAACCATCCCAAATCCTTTGGGCCTTGGGCCCTGTCAGACTTTCTACTTCTGATGGCAACAAATATTCCAGGCCAAAGATTACACCAAAGTCACAGGTTCTCTGTACTTTCCTAATGTAAAAAGACTTAGGATATCATCTGCCGGATGATAAAATACCATGGTCCGCAATTTTCTGACATACAGTGTACAATAAACAAATATACAGCATATAACAGGTGATTATATTGCAAGTATTTGATCCAAATTCTTCACAATGACCTGTGGTCTTTGGTGTGTTTAATTAACTGTGAAGGTCAATTAAGTTAATTGATAGGTTCAATTAACAGAAAGAAATTGTCTAAATACAGGCAATGATTCCTGGGTATTTAGGATTGATCAGCTGGTTCTCAGTTAGAGCATTGATAGTTTGGATCTGTAATATGCAATTCCACAGGGTTTTGACGCCGGAAGCTTGGAATGCTTCAAGCCAAAATAAGATATTCCACCGTAAAGAGTCAGGTGATTCTGGAATGATCTAGGTATCCTATCATAGGTTGAGAAGTGTGAAGATCTTTTAGGTAAAGATCTGGATTCAGAATACATAGATTCCATAGGGGTTTAGCGCCAAGAGCTGAGGAAGCTCCATGCTGAATTGATACATTGAGATGAATGGCGTCAGGTGACTCATTCTCATTGTAGGTCGGTTCTCATAGGTTGAGAAATATTGGTGATCTTTTAGGTAAAGATCTAGGTTTGGACAACTCAAATGTCATAGACCATGTGATATGAATCATAGGTTGATTCAGGAACCGGAGGGGTTTTCAGCCAAATATGCCCCAAATGATATATGAGCAAAAACAGCTAATTTTAAATAAATATATATTGTTGATTTTGACGCTTTCCCCTCAACTACCTTTTCAATTATTATGTCTTCTTTGTTAAATTTTGAAAGGGCCAAATTTGGAATACTTTGAGTGGAAACTGCTGCTGCCAGGAAAGAGGTTCCTACAAGTTCATTGGAGGAAGCTTGAGCAAGCTTGGAGGTCACCAAGACTGTGCCTGAGGAGTCCTTGGTGGAAGTAAAAGCTGCGTTTGAAGAGTTATACTCCAATTACTTTGCAAAAGAAGGGACTCCTGCTCAAGGAAACCAAATTTATGTGTGAGATTCTTGGAACCTGTTAGTAGGATGGGACAAAATCTTACAACAGGTGAAATCAATGGCAAATCATGAAATTGAAGCTTTAAGAGCAAGAGAGGAAAAGAGTATTGAAATCATGGCTCATTGGCAGGATGACAACAAAGTGTTGTCCCATAAAATTGCCTCCCTGGAGGCAAAGCTCCTTGAAGCTTTGTCACAGGAAGGTAATGACAATAAGAGTCAAGGGCAGGATAATGGTAGGTTGGACTGGTTGGACCTGGATCCATCACAGAGACCAACACGGGGGCCAAAAACCCCATGGTGAAAGGAGCCCAGTTTATGCTTGACAAAATGTCACCGTTCTCTGGAAATCCAAAGGAATGTTGCAACTGAACCAATGAGGATTCAGTATTTGGAATTGGGGAAGACAACAGTTCAATAGAAAGGATAGAATAATAAGAATAAGGTATTTTTAATTGTGTAATATTGCAATTAATATACCATATGGGGAAAGCCACAAGGCCACAATGGGGTGGCATAGTGGGGAGTTCCATGTAAGGTTTGAAGCCAAGGAATAACTCGTGCAGGGATCAGAAAGTTGAATTGGTAGCGCTCCTAATTAGGATGAAGTACCCACCATTTGATATTGCCATCAGATTAATCCATGTTGTTAGATACGTCAAGGGTTGACTCATTGAGAGCCCCCTGTGTATCATAAGATACGTTAGTGGGCAAGTCTGGAAGCTTGGTTGCAACAGGAAGGAAACACTTTCCTGGAGGTTTTTCTTATCTGAGCCTCTGGTCTGGAGGATGCGGAGAAACACCATTGGTTGGAAGTCCTTGCAGGTCCTGCCTGCTTTAAGTAGTTCAAAAGACGTAAAGGCAACAATTGGACCACATTATTAGAGGAATTTTGAGCCAGTTACACGGTAACCCTCAGACCTGGTGATGCTCTACAGAAAGCCTGAGACATCACTCAAGCTGGCCATAAAACAGTGTCAATGTATCTTTCACAAATGGAAGAGTTACTAGCTTTTGTGGATGTGGAACACAATCAGGATCTGGTGGAGGATGCTTTCTTCACTGGAATGTGGCCTGGGTTGAGAGCTCAGGCTTCTATGCTAGTTGTGAGAAGTTACTATGGTCAAGACTTCTGCTGTAGTTTTGCCAGGAGCAGGATTTGATGTTTTGCTTGATATGACTTGGATTATTGAGGCCAAGGTGAGCCTGGACGCTTTCAAGAATGCCTTGGTCCATGATGGAGTTGAGTATGCTTATCAAAAGCTGACAATTCTGCCAGCTCCAGAAGATGTTCAGTCAGTGGTCATCTACGCCAAGGAACATTGCTCAATTCCATCAAAGGGAATTTCCTGGTTGAAGCTGGTAGTTTTCAATTGTGGAACACAGGGAGGACAAATTATTGAGAGTTACCTTGTCATATATCTTCAAATGTGGCAATATTTGAGAATGGGTCAAATGGCAAACTTCTCAAATCCTGGAAGTTGTTTAATACTTGTGCGGTTCCTGTGGACATTCAGCAAGGTCAGCGTATTGGAGTTTGAATGCCTGTGGTTGGGGAAGTCAAAAAAATTTAAACCTACTGTCTCTTATGTTTGTGTGCCCTTCAATGATTTAACCCATATACTATGTACAAGTGAAGCACCAGGTACCTCATTGTATACTCTGGTGTGGAAATAGAGTAGTTGTTTCTTGTTGGACAAATATGATATGGGGAGAACTGGTCCACCCTATGTCATAAAAACGTTGACTAGGAAGCCGTAAAAAGAATATGTACCCCATTGTAGTCCTGCTGCAGTTGCTGCAATTAGAGAAGAGGTAGAGAAAATGCAAAGGGCCAACCTGATTGAGGAAAGTATCAGTCCTTACTCTGCTCCAATGGTTTGTGTCCCAAAGCCAGATGGAAATATACACATTTGTATTGATTTACTAATGGTTAATAAGGATATTGTAAATTATGCCTACCCAATGCACAGGATTGAAGACCATCTGAACGCTATGGCTGGATCTTCCTGGTTCACCACGTTAGATCTGACTAAGGGTTATCACCAATTATTAATTGATGAGAAGTCTAAGGAGGTTACAGCATTCTCTACACCTGACAGTCTGTATCAATGGAAAGTTTTGCCATTGGGAATGAAGACAGCAGGTGCTGTGTTTCAGCCAGTAATGGACCAGATTATGACAGGACTTCAGTCTAGATGTGTCTCAGTATATATAGACAATATTACTGTATATAGGCCTTTCCTGGGAACAACATTTAGAGGATCTTGATGAAGCATTTTTCCAAATTGAGAAAGCAAAGTTGAAGATTAGTGTATCTAAGACTAAGCTTGCCTATCAAGAGGTCAAGGTGTTAGGGCATATTGTGAATTCTCAAGGGATTAAGCCAAGTCCTGAGAGAGTTATTCTGTTGTTAATCATGAGGTCACTACAGTCAGTTTGAGAGGTTCAGGCCTTTATGAGATTAGTGAATTTCTACTGGAGATTCATACCTAATTGCTCTGTGCTTGGAGAGCCATTATTTGTGTTAACAAGGAAGAACGCCTGATTTGTTTGGGGACAAGAGCAAGAGTCAAGCTTCTTGGAGCTAAAGAAGAAACTCTCTGAGGCCCCCATATTAAGATTCCCTAATTGGTCAAAGTTGTTCTACATTGAGACAGATGCAAGTTCAACTGGTCTTGGTGCCGTTCTTACTCAAGAAGGAGAGTTAAAGTTATCCCGACATCCTGTTGTGTATGATTCTAAGACTTTGGGAACAACTCAAAGGAAATACTTGGCTACTGAGTGTGAAGGATTGGCAATAGTCTTGGCTGTGGAACATTTTAGGACATATATCCTAGGAATGCCGTTTATTATTGTCACTGACCACACAGCTTTGAGAGCAATTTGGACCAAGGCAGACTTACAAGGCTGAATGCAATTGTATGCAGAGAAGCTCTCTGGGTATGTGTCAGGAGTATTCCTGACAACACCTTGGTTCAGAAAAATATTTTGTTCACAATCAGACTCAAGAAACAAAATAAAAAATTACAGCAGTTCCCCTTTATTGGGGAAACTGCCACAAAAAGCCGCGCTGAGAAAACAGAAATTAAAAATAGAAATTTTAATTTGGACAGGTTTTATACCCCGCCCGCAGGCCGCACGCCAAATGGGGAAACCCAAAAAGGCAATTTCCCTAAACCCAAATGGAGGGGGAACTGCTGCCCAAATTTGGAATCTACCAAATTTTGGAGGGGCTGACAAGCTGCTCTATCCACCCATTCCTGCATTAACTGCAGAATTCAAAATTGGATGCATGAAAACATCCAATGATACACCAAGACAATGCAAGTTCAGAATTAACAATTCATTGCCTTCACACCACTTCCAATTCCCCTCCCAAAAGGGAATTCCAGACAACACCAAGTGTTTGGGGTTCCCTGTCCAGTGTTTCACTCTATTCATGTCACCACAAGGATGATAGTAAATAATAAAGCCAATTCACTTGATGATAGTTTGTGCTATCATTGAGTAAAATTACCTCTCAATAGTATCACATAAATCAAAACAGACTTAAACCATAAGAAGTAAAGACACTAAGCTTTGTCTGCCCTTTCCCAGGATCAGAAGATGAACCATTTAATCTTCTCAGCTGTTCTCACAGCTTGCCTAGGGATTGGGGGCCACCAATACAATCATCAGCATGGGCTGTTCAATAAACCACCCGGCAAGTACATCTACAAGGAGCCAGCACAGCTAAACTCCTCTGAGCAGTACTCCTGGCCCACGCTGGTGTTGCCCCACTTCACCCAGTCTGTAGCTATATACACCTGTGTATACTATGTACTTACGGATTTTGCCGGTAATTTTGGATGTTATAACGTACATGCCAAGGTCTTCATATGGATGATGACGGTCTATCCCATTGTGACGGCGCTCACAGGTTTCCAAGTTGCCAACTTGGTACCCTATTTTGCTAAAATACTCCCCCAATTGTTGGGTCTTTACAGTATGATTATGATATCATCTACCGTCCAGGGTTAGAGAATCAGATTCCTGACTTATTGTCCCAAGCGCTGTTGGCCTGTGGAGAAGTTGAGATGCAAGAAGCCCAGGAAGCTCTATCAAGGAATAGGATTTATGTAGAAAAATCCAAGCGTCTACAAGTGGTCAGAGATCTTCATGTGCAATGGGGAGGTCACCTCCAATATGAGAAGTTATGGCAAGCAGTGAAAGCTCAGTACTGGTGGTCAGAGATGAGAGCTACGGTCTTTCAGATTTTGTGAGAATGTGATATTTGCTCTAAGTTATCAGCGGCAAAATTCAAGGTGCAGCTCAAATCAGTGAGGTCACATTATCCTTTTAAGTTGGTCTCAATGGATACAGGTCATATTACGTTAGCAAGTGGTCAGAAAGAATACTTTGTGGTGGCCGTTGATTATTTTACAAAATAGGTAGAAGTTTGAGCACTGACCAAGGAAAAAAGTGTTGCAATTGCTAAGTTTCTCCAAGAAGAAATAATAGCACAGCATGGATGTCCTGAGAAAATTCTCACCAATAACAGACCACCTTATGTAGGACCAGCATTAACTAAAGAATGCTTGAAATGGGGCATTTCTAATTTAACCTCAGCTCCATATCATCCCAAGAAAAATGGTTTAGCCAAAAGAACCATTGGAACCCTGAAGTGCATTATGGAGAAGTTGGCTGACAGAGCCACAACCCATTGGAAAGATCACCTGGCAATGAGTGTCATGGCATACCATACAATGCCCCATGATGCTACTGGGGTTTCTCTGTTTCAGACATTGTATGGCCAGGAAACTACAACAAGCACTGAGGTTGGTCAATGGGAGTTTGTTGAAAAGAATTCCTATGAAGCTGCCATAGAAGAACATGCAGTTGAGATGCAGAAGTTATTTGCTGAGGCTAGGAGTAAATGAGAGTGAGTTTGAGAAAGACGTGCCGCCAAGTGGAACTCAAAGCCTGGAGTACTTCCCCGTGATCGTTTCCAGGTTGATGATCTGGTATGTTTTGATCAAAGGCGCCAGGAAAAACACCCTAGAAGAGGTCTTCAGCAATGGGTAGGTCCTATGAAGATTATCTCAGTCAGTCCAGGGCCAAACTACCTAGTTCAAGGAGTTGGAGCTGCCTTAGAAGAAGAATGGTCCCATGTTCATCCTCGATTCCTTAAGCTGTTCCATGGGGAATTGAAGCTAATAAAGGTCCAGGAAGATGATGCCCATTCCCCTGAAGAGAAGGAAGGGGCCTTGTGACTGTACAACAGTCACTGTTAAGTATTTAGCCAAATAAATACTCTAAAATATAAAGTTGTTCTGTTTTTGCTGTTTATTTTATGTAGATAGGTTGACTGGAATTCTTCATATAAAGATTCCTGGAAACTTGGTATCTATATTTAATAAAAGAACAGAATGTAGTTTGTTAGTTAGGCTGTTGTCGTATTTCTGTCGTAGAGCTGGTAGCTGCTATCACTTAACTCAAAATATGATTCTTCTATTACTAAAGATTAGGTCAAGATGAGTATCTAGCCTAATGCTTATAATAAAGTTAAAGTATGTAAATTCAATCTTTTATTTAATAAATCAAGAAGGGAGTTATATAGTCAGAAGAGATTGACAAGAGACACAGAATGCCAGGATCCTCTGGTCACAGCCTTGTTTCCTCTATCCTTAGC
Source organism: Entomophthora muscae (assembly GCA_014839935.2). NCBI lineage: Eukaryota > Fungi > Entomophthoromycota > Entomophthoromycetes > Entomophthorales > Entomophthoraceae > Entomophthora > Entomophthora muscae. Next base: position 201,500 of record QTSX02001537.1, on the reverse strand, counting down.
CCACTATTAAACTAACAATTGGCTGATCATTAGTTAATATGAACTTAGGATACAACTTAGTTGATCATTTGGCCTTGTTATCATCCAGGGCAATAGTACCATTGTTCCATGGTTCACCAAGCTTAATGGATCAAATGCGTGATTATAGTGACAGCTAGTTTACAACCAATCACTTCACAACATTTCCCCCCACTAAACTAGACGTTACCTTAAAAGTCTTTTAACTTTCTCCAGTATGGTAAACCGCCCAAAAATGAATAGAAAACCAGTAGTGTGTTATAATGATGTACCAAAACAGAGGATCAACCAAGCTCAAAAGAGAATACCCAAAGTTCCAGTTGTAACCGCTCACAAACACTCACCTGTTCTAGCTTCAGAGGAAACTGAATTTACCAAAATTTTAGGAGGTGAGATAGATGCAGCCTTCTGTAGTTCCTCCAGTACTGTCTCTTACAAACCCAGTACCTCTTTGAGTAAGTCAGGAACACAAGACTCCAGTATGCCTATGTCCAACCAGCTTTCAACAATTGCCAAGAAAAGAAGTTGTGGTAACAAAAGTAAGATGGCTTCCACCACTCCAACAGATAATATCAATGAACTTGCTCCAAACTTAGCCAATCTACTCAAAAATCTGAACAAAAATGAGATGAGCAATACTCCCATAAAATTCCAAGAAGATAGTCAAGGTTCTTATATCAAACTAGCCACCCATCTTCATTGGGAAAAGTTTCCCATCCTCCAATTTTGTGTCCCAGTGGTTATGTGGTCTACTCTTATGCTAGCCCTTGAGAATCCTTATGTAATCTCAACAAAGAGACTCAAAGCAGGGAACAATATTCATTGGCGTATACCTCAGGTGAAACTTGTAGTGTATGCCCAATTATGCCTACAGGACTTCTACTTTGATGGGAACTACTTGACGGACAATCAGATCTCTTGTGCCCTCAAATTTCTTGAACTGGTCTTTTTGGCATGGTCTGACCCTTGGTCTGCTGTTGGCCCAGTGCCCTTATGGCATGGGTTGAATAGCCATGAATACTGTTTGCAAAGAGTGATGGGTACTGCACTAGAGCTCCTAAGTTACAATTGAGCAGGTGGTAGACAATCCAGGACACTGGTTGGAAACTTGGTGCTTAGTGGCTCCAAAGTTATGTATCACCAAAGGCTTCACCATATGCCCAAATATATTGAATGGCTGTTGGGAGTATGTACTCAGTAGGAGGCAAAACACCTGAGGAGTATGCCCAGCGGGAAAGCCTTCTCTTGGAGTGCATCTTACTTGGACTTGCCTTCCCTTATTCAATTGGCATTAACTGTGTCAACTTCCTTCCTGTTGACAATTCCCTGTTTCTTCCCTTTGCATTCTGTTGGCTACCCAGTGTTTGGATAACCTACACAGCCATTGCAAAAGTCCTCATCCAGTTGCGTCTGAGATTAGAGGCAACAGTATCTCAATAAAGAACCTGTCACTTAACCCTAACAATTCTTCTTACTATAAGCTTTATCACTTCTTGATGCAAAAAGGATAACAACCCATGGACTATTTCATTAGGTTTTTCTTTTTCCAAATTGTTATCCATAAAGGGGTTTATGCTCAATCACTTGGAGCCTTGCACATATACTACACATGGACTCAAGTGATCAGTTGGCCAGTTTCCAGATCCTTGAGGGTATAACTGTCTACTCCCACTTTCTGGACTACCTTGACCAGACCTTGCCATAATGAGGCAAGTTTGCTTTTGCGACCGTATCCTCAATTACTGTAGAAGTATACCAAGCTTCCTATTTTGTATGCAGGAAGGGCAGGTTGGGTTTTTACCACATGATCCATATCTTTCTCCTTTGTTGCTAAGTTGGTAGATTATGCCTCAGACTGTAACTTGATTAGAGTCTGTGCTAGTCTCTTCAAATAAGCATTGTGGGTAAGGGGATCATTAGTTTTAACTAAACTGTAGAGGTGTGGTGGGAGGCTTGGCTGTCAACCATAAAGAAGCTGGAAGGGACTTTTTCTAGTAGCTCTGTGTAACCCCATGTTGTACGCAAAGGTAGCTGCTGGAAGATATGTATCCCATTCTGTTTCATGCTAGTGACTAAGATTCCTTAAGATCTGTACCAGGCTTCCATTTGTCTTTTCTACCATTCCATTTGTTTGGGGATGGTATGGTGTTGATAGGGTCCCACAGATACCCATAAGTTTTTTCAGTCTGGGTATCATGTAACCCATGAAGTTGGTCCCATTATCTGTTAACAATATCTAGGGGCAGCCATTTTTGTAGAGTATGTTCTCCAAAATGAATTTGGCTGTGGTCAGCACCAAATGGTTAGGAATTGCTTTTATTTCTACCCATTTTGTAAGCTGGTCCACTGCTACAATAATGAACTTGTTCTTGCTAGCAGTCAGTGGGAGAGGACCTACTACATCTATAGCAACAGTGTGGAACGCAAAGCCAGGTTGGATTAGCCGGTGCTGATAGCGCAAGACCTTAGGTTGCTCAATTATACAGTCATGACAAGCGGCCAGGGTTTCTGCTACGTCCGAGTGCATACCTTCCCAGTAACAATGCTGCTGTAGCAGATTGAGGGTCTTATGGATACCACCATGGCCCACAGTACAATGTGCTGATACTATTGTGTCTGTCTGTAAGGATGGACAAATGTATAATAGCCACTTCCCTTTATACAACTTGAAAAGCTAATTTTCCTTGACACAGGTGTCCATTGCAAGAGCTTTCAGAATTTTCTGAATCTTGAGCGGCTCCTCCCCCCACATAGAAGGTTTCAGCATCAGTTTGTTGTAAAGTTTGTCTCCTGCTGAGGAGACCAAAGCTATGGTAGGAAGACAGGAAAGACAGTCTGCATTCTGGTGCATGACTCCCACGCAATGGATTATCTTGTAATCATAGGCTTGTAGCTTAATAGCCCATTGTGCCAAACGTCCTTCAGGATCCTTCAGGGTTTTCAAGCATTTAAGCAAGGCATTATCAGTTACCACCATAAATTGTACTCTGTGGAGATACACTCTAAATTGTTGGCAGGCATATATGACTGCCAGGCATTCCCTTTCTGTGACCATATTATTTCTTTTGTGACTATTAAGTGTGCAGGAACAAAAGCCTACAGGATGGTCTTGATCATCATCATCTAGCTGAGAAAGAACAGCACCAATTGCTGTCAAACTAGCATCTGTATGTACAATGAAAGGACGCTCAAAGTTGGGATAGGAAAGTACCATCTCTGACACTAGTGTGGCATTTAAATCCTCAAAAGCCTTCTGGCATCCATTTGTTCATGAGAATTCAACGTCATTTTTTAACAAGTGAAATAATGGTCCTCCTAGGCCGGCAAAGTTTGGTATAAAGCGTCTATAATAGCTAATCATCCCTAAAAACACCTGAACATCTCTCTTGTTGGAAGGCGTTTGCATGTGTATGATAGCTTTGACCTTGGCAGGAACAGGCCGCAAGCCATCCTTACTGATAATATAACCAAGAAATCCCAAATGCTCCTTAAAGAAGTTACACTTTCTTGGTTTTAACTTGAGGTTGGCAGCAACCAGACGCTGAAATACTGCCTACAAGTGATCCAAATGCTGACCAAAAGTTTGAGAAAAGATGTTAATATTGTCAAGATAAACCAGAACGCAAGTCAACTTGAGATCTCCCATCACAGAGTCCATGGCCCGTTGGAAAGTTGCAGGAGCATTTACAAGTCCTTGTGGTATTCTGGTAGGTTGAAAAAGGCCTTGCTTTGTAATAATAGCACACTTTTCCTGGTCTGCCTTTGGAAAGTCAATCTGCCAATATCTGCTGATCAGATCCATTGCACTGAAGTATTTTGCACCACCCAGCTTATCCAATGTGTCATCTATGCAAGGCAATGGATAAGAGTCCTTTTTTGTAACAGAGTTTAATTTGCAGTAGTCCATTACTATGCGGTTTGACCCATCCTTTTTTTACAATTAACAATGGAGAAGACCAAGGACTTTTTCTGGGTACCAAAAGGCCAGATGCAAGTAACTTCTGTAGTTCTTCATTGATAATGGCTTGGTTGGCCAGACTGCGCCTTATTGGTCTAGAGCGTATAGGGACAGTGCCTTGTGTATCCAAAACGTGTTCAACTCCCAGAGCTTTTCCTAGGTCTTGATCATTCTCCACAAAGACGTCCTTGTATTTCTCAAAGAGTCAAATAGCTTGGTCCTTCTGGTCTTCTTTTAGTCCATTTAAAGACTTGTATGGAATAAGCAACAGCACACTTGGCTGGTTGCAAGGTAGTGAAAATTCACTGAACTCACCAAATGGGGTGGCATCCATAAGACCAGAGTTCTCTTCCAGCTTCATGTAGCCTAGAATTTGGTGTTTCTTCACCTTCAGCAATTTATCAGAAATGTTTCTTAATAGTACTAGAATCTCTTCCAATGATGGCATGACAATACCAGGTAGAATCCAGGGTTCCAGTTGCAAACCATTGTGGAGTCCAAATACTTCACCATGCATACTTTTAGGGAAACTGAGACTTAGACCTGTATTATGAATCACCTAAGACCAAATTGGAATGGAGAATTCACTAGAGGAATATAAGGGGATCCCTTTGTACTCCTTAGTGACCAGAGTTAGAACCTTGATTTTGCGTTGACGCAAGGTGTATGCTACTGGCATATCTCCATCAGCATATTCCATATTAATATAATGGATTTTCTTTGTAGGGAGGTCTCTTAGTTCATCACCATGATAGAACATTGGTACTGAGTGACCCAGAATGCTGAAGGTGCTATCCTGATGATTGATGATAGTTCCGTAGGTTGCCATGAAGCTGGTATCAATTAAGATATCTTAGCTCTTGTTGCGCAACACTATTGCCAGGGATGTTACCATCAATTTACAAAAACAAAGTGGTAAGGATGAATAGGCTCCCAAAGCCTTTTTTGTCAGGTCCTGCAGTACCAAATTTCTCATTGTAGTCTAGATCAGGCGCAAGTTTCAGTTTTTTGACTAGCCTGGTTGACACAATGTTTCCTGGAGCTCCAGAGTCCAGAATTGCCCTTACCTGAAGCTTATGAACCACCAGTTTAATGTAAGTGTAATCATGTTGTTCTCCGTAATGAGGGGAGGTAATTTTGGTAACCTTGTGAACATCCAATCCTTTAAACTGAGCAAGAAACAACTCCAGCGCAGTTGTTAGGTCGGGCTTCAGGGATTTCAAGGTATCCAAATTTGTGGAGACTTGTACCAACCTCAATAGTTGAGACAACTTTTTGAAGCTATCACTCTTGTGGGTGACCTTGGTGTATGGCATGCAAAGTTGTTCAGTATAGGGTATAGAGATGGTGCCAACGGCTTCCTTGGAAGGTATACCCTCCGTACAGATTTCTTGCTTCCTTGTAACTTTGTTGACGGCCAAAACCCTATGTAGCAAGTCTTTGTTTATTTATTCTTTATCTGGCATGTATCTTTCAGGGCAAGCTTCCTGGTCCAACAGGCCAACGTTGCGGTCAGGAGCGTTGGGATCTGGGTTGATAGGTGGAGAGGGTTGGGAACTACTAGCAGTCAGGGTTTTCTCCTCAACCTGACTGCTTAGCAGTTTTTTGACTCCTCATTGTCTTCTTCTCTGTCATCTTCTTCATCTTTGTCATCACGCTCATCCTTTATGTCATCTTCCTGGTTCAAGTGGCGCACATTAGTCTTGGATTGCTTGCAGTCCCGGGAAAGATGTCCTAATTGCCCACACTTGTAGCAGATGCGGTTGTTTGTCGTGTTGTTGACTGGGGGTATAGCTACTATTGTAGGTTTCCTAGTAGAGTCCTTATCCCAAGTCTTACCTTTGGAATCTTTAGAAGAGGAAAAAGTGGCTTTCTTATAGTCAGGAAAGGGGACTTTGAACTGTTCCTTAAAAGATCCCAAATGGTGCATGAGTTCAGGGACCGTTCTTGCACTATATATTCCGGATTTGAGAGCAATTGAAAGCTCTCTATTGGGACATACATAGTTAAGAAGTGTTCCTTTTACGTCAACAAAAGTGGCAGCTCTCATAGAGACTAGTGTCTGTGCTTCCAAGTAAAAGTGTTCTGAGAAATCCCTTAGGCTTTCCCCCTTCTTTATCTTTCCTTCTGTGAACTCCATTTTGCAGCAAAATAAGGCTTCTTTGCTGCCAAACTCCGAGATAAGGGCCCTGGATACATTCTCATAAGTCCAGCCTTGTTCCAGAAATCTCGGCATTATTATTGTCTGGGTCTCTGAATCCAAACAATTAAAGATAGCTGCATTCTTCATGGCCTTGTCTGCCCCATACATAGAGTTATTTTATAGCCGGAGGAACATGTGGACATTGGCCTTTTTATCAAACTTTGGCAAGTTTGTTGGTTTGAAATTTGGGATCACAGCAGAAGTGCTAAAATTATAACTTCTTCTGGGCAGGGTGAGGTATTTCTTTGGTTTGAAGTGCAAAACTGTGCTTCTGAAGTTGCATCTCTGGCGTTGTTGCTAGTCCTGGAAGTAGAAGCAGCAGCGCCAGGAAGAGGTGTCTCACTGCTATCCAGGACTGGTTCTGCTACATAGACTTTCCTCATTGTACGGCCTATGTTGTCTTCATTGCTCTCATAACTATGGAAGGAGCAATGGTCTTCTGAAATTGCCTGGCTGACTGTGGACAGGACACTTTGACTTCTACCTGTGGTCCTCTGCAGGCCTGTTTCCAGCACAGTTTGGCTGGAGTAAACTTGAAGTAACTGCTCTACTTGTCCTTGTAGATGCAGAATATTGCTGTGTTGCAATCATACTTCTTGCGCCAGGTCTTTTATTGTGCAATTAGCCGCATGCAATTCATCTTCAAGCTTCTCCATATGTGAATCCTGTTTTTTAAACATCACACCGTTATTTTCTTGTATAGCCCAATAGTTGTTTCTTAATGTTGCCAGGTTATCACAATTATCTTCTGTGCGGTCATGGTTATGGTTGATCAATTTTACCAATTTGGGAAATTCCATGTTGAACTGATTACAGTCAGAGAGGGATTACCAAAGGCCTTTGCCAATCTTGTTGACATGTTTGGATAGCTCCTTCATGTCCCGTTGGATAATGGCGGTAACTTCCTTATTGCCTTCCACCGCAACCCCATCTTCTATCAATCTTACAGAGCGGCCGAGCGACTCTACCTCACTACATAGGTAGCAAAAGGTGGCTTCTGCACCCTTTACATGGTGAGTTACTGTGCCTAGCCAATTATTACCCAATCCTTTGTGCTCCAGCACAGTTCCAACCATTGTGGACATGTAGTTTGTCAGGTGTTCCTCAAGCTGTGTAGACCAGTTTGATGTGAAGTTTTGGTGAATTGCCAATTGATTCAATTGGTGTATGATGTTGGCCATAGAGCTTGTAAGTTTGTTGTACAAAGGACAGAGGAAAGCCTGCTGATTGTTTATCAAGTTTCCCTGATGCCAGATCAGGGATAGTTGATAACCCAGGTGGGTCCAGTTGTGGCAGATGGCAGGGTGTGCAAAGCTGTGAATATACTCCTTAGTTTGTTTGATTGTTTTCATCTGTATTTGAAGCTGGTTTGGAGTTATCCCTATGAAATTTTGGAATTTCTCTTTGGCTGTAGTGCTGTACAAGGGTAGTACAGCAAGCTTCTTGTGGACTTCCCCATTTTTGTACGGACCTTGGTCCATACCGCTAATAGCTTGCTCCAGTTGTTGCTGGGTAGGCTCTGCGTTTCCGTCTATCTCTAGAGGCACTGGAACATTGAGGTGTAGGGAGGACTAATCCTCTATTATCTGGGGATGCTGCATGTCAGTCATAACTGACCAAAAGCCATGAATTTGTTAGGCAGACCATCCCTTGTTCCAGCAAGGCAATTGATCTCCAAGAATAACCCATCAGGGTGGTCCTGAAGGTGACAAAGGAAAGCGTGGAGAAGGTTATCTCCATCTCCTCCCCGCACAAAAGACAAGTCCCCAGCAGGGTGACGGTTATCATTGGACCAATGCATGCTATGAGTGAGCACCAATGTCATATTTCTGTTGTAGAGCTGGTAGTTGCTATCACTTAACTTAAAATATGATTCTTCTATTACTAAAGATTAGGTCAAGATGAGTATCTAGCCTAATGCGTATAATAAAGTTAAAGTATGTAAATTTGATCTTTTATTTAATAAATCAAGAAGGGAGTTATATAGTCAGAAGAGATTGACAAGAGACACAGAACACCAGGATCATCTGGTCACAGCCTTGTTTCCCCTATCCTTAACCCACTATTAAACTAACAATTGGCTGATCATTAGTTAATATGAACTTAGGATACAACTTAGTTGATCATTTGACCTTGTTATCATCCAGGGCAATAGTACCATTGTTCCAGGGTTCACTGAGCTTAATGGATCAAATGCGTGATTATAGTGACTGCTAGTTTACAACCAATCACTTCACAACAGCTGTACTAATTGACAAAACTAAGGCAAGATTGGTCAAATCAATCTTGGAGACTAGGTGTCTCAAACCGGTTAATTCCCCTTGAAGGTTGATTGATACCTAGGGTAAAAAGGGAAGCTTAGTAGGGGATTAAAACCTCAGACTTGTTAAACTTGAGCCATAAGGTTAGGTCAAGCTTAACAAGTACGCCAATTTTTTAAATCAATCAAATTGCTTTATTGGGATGAGGTGGAGGGTATCTACAAGAAGTGTCCGGTGAAAAAATACAGCTCATCCTTGGTAAGGATTGTGAGCCAAAGACCAGCAAATTACTAGTTGTCCAGTTGAGTAGTTGTGGAAGAGCATACTCTTGAATATGGTAAGGTTGACAATCTGTCTCCTGCCTCCTGGAATGATCTTTCCAAATTTGGAGATCCTTTCCAGGGTCTTGTCAACTAGGGCTTTGAAGCCAAGGCAAGAGAGTAAAGGGGTTCTGGATTTGTTACGGGTAAATTTGGCTTTCCTGGTAGTATGGATCTGCCATACCACATAGTGGAAGAGGATAGCCTTAAGTTGTGGGGGGACCTGTACAGTGAGTTGTAGAAGAAAAAATCTTGGCCAGGGTGGTCCCACATCTTGGTTTTGATATCTAGGCTCTTGTATATCTCTTTCCATATAGCTTTCAAAATTGGGCATGCAAAATATCTATGGTTGACGCCAGCTGTACTGGCACCACATAGTGTGTAGCTTTTGTATGGGTATGATGGGCTGAAGTGTTCATCTGTCTTATATGCTCTATTTAAAACTCTCCATGTTGTTGCCCTCTGTGTGGCACCAACTAGTTTTGAGCTTAAAATTTCAATTGGTTCTGGGAGTGGAATAGACACATCAAACCCTTCAGCCATCCAATCTCTGATTATTTTTGGTCTCTCTTTTGATGGACTTATTTTCCGGATCTGTTCAAAGTTGGCAGATGTGGCTCTTATGTTTTTCCAGAAAGTAGGGTATGTCAGCTTGAGGATTTTGGTTTGAAATCTTTTCTTTTTGGTTTCATCAGGTTCTGATTCCATCTTTTCCTTAAGCTTAGTGATCATATTGTTGTTATCTTTGTCAGGGCCAGCTTCTCTGACCAACCACGGTGACAGCTTGGCTGCTCTCCAAGATTTGCGCCAAAAGGCTGCTGACTTGGGGTTTGCTCTCAATCCTGGGTGCGTGAGCATCCATAGTCTTAGGGAGCAGTGGGTGACTGGGGATTGGGTTTCCATTGATGCCATCCAATTTGTGGCCCTCCCTAGAGCAGGAAATTTATCTGTAGCCTCAATTGCGGCTAGAAAGCCTTTGGACTATATCTGTCTTGCTTTATCTGCTATGGGTAGAAGTCCTAATCCCCCTGCTTTCTTTGGGATACAGAGGTAGTCCAGTTTAATGGGGGCTGCTGAGGCTTTCCCCCATAAGAAGGTGCGGGTGAGTGAGTCCACCTTCTTCTCAAAAGATTTTGAGAAAGGGATCAAGTGGGCTAGGTACCACAGTTTAGAGAAGACAAAGACGTTTAAGGCTTGGATTCAGGGTTTGAGGTTTAGGAGCCTATGTTTCCATTTACCCATGTGTGAGATTAGGTCTGTGATTATCCTTGTTTCATTCTCTTGTAGAAATATACTGTTTGCTGAGAAGAGTACTCCCAAGTGGCAGAAAACTGTTTCTTCTTGATCTAGGGTGTAGCCGGTGGGGTTTGGAGTGTTCCATTACCTATCTTGATAACTGTTGTCTTGTCTGTATTAACCTTTGCGTTGGAGGATCTTTCGTAGAGAGAAATTGATTTTACAAAAGAGCTTGCGTCATGGGCCAATGATAGTCCAAACACAGAGTCATCTGCAAAGGCCACTGATTTGAGTGGGGACTGACCTTTGTGCTTTATCCCTTCTATCACGCTATCTGCCGCTGCTAGGAGGACATTCAACGCAAAATTAAATAGTATTGGGGACATGGGGTTGCCTTGGCGTAACCCTTGTTGAATTGATATTGGGGGTGTCAGTTCTCTGTTCATGATTATCTGTGCTGAGAGGTCTTTGTATAGGGTGGTGATTCAATTGAGAAATGAGTCTGGGATCCCCACCAGTTTTAGAGTCTCCTTTAGAAAGCCCCAATCTATGCAATTGTAGGCTTTTTCCATGTCCAGAAACATTAGGATTCCAGCCTTTTGTGGGGTAGGGTGTTGTAGAATATTATGGAACTTCTCAATATTTTACCAGATAGATCTTTCTTTAATGAAACCTTTCTGGTCTCTGTGTATGATTCTTAGGGCTATTTTCATAAGTCTATCTGACAGGATTCTTGTAAGTAGTTTGTAGTCTGCATTTGATAGGCTAATTGGTCTCCAATTCCTTAAGCTTTTTGGGTCACTTTTTTGAAGATGAGGGATATGTTAACAATGTTTCTGCCCGGGATCTGAGATTCTTCCCTCAAGCATGAGTTGAATAGGTCAACTAACTTGTCGCACAATACATCCAAGAGATGTTTGTAAACGTCAACCAGACTGTTATATGGTCCCAGGGATTTACCTTTTGGTGCTTCCTTCAGCGCCTGTTGTACTTCCCCTTTGGTGATTGGTCCCATGAGTGTATCAGCTTCTTGGGTGGTGCATCTATTTAGCTTGGGTCTTGCTAGGTCAAATAATTCCTGTCTCACATCTAGGCTGGTGGTGTTATGTGCAAACAGATTTGTGTAGAAATCAATTGTTATGTTTTCCATACTCACTCTGTCCGACTTGAGACACCATCACTGTCAGCTAGCTCTACTATGTGGATGTGTAGCTTGGAGAACTTGAGATCTGCTAGGCCACCCTTAGCAGTGGACCCTAGAAGGCATTGGAATTTGAAGGTAGTGTTTGTTCTATATATTGCTTCCTCCTTCCATTGGATAGTTCTAAGCATTTTAGTAGCCTGCTGAAATGTTGAAAACCATTTTTTGTCTTCCACTCCCTTGAGAGGGCAATTTTTTGTTATCTTTTCTATTAAATCTTTAGGCTCGGCTTTTTTTATTTCTTAATGCCCTCCATTTTTTTGTATTCTGTTGTTTTCTTTTTAATATTTTCTTTTATGATTTCCCATCTTTTTTGTATATTTTTTCTTCCTTTTTTAGGTTTGAAATCATAATTGGTAATTCTTTTTCCATATATCTTTTCCATTGAATATTACACATGGTAGCTGGTTGAATAGTCCATCTTTTTGTGTGTTTGTGTGTTGGCTTCTCAATTTTTACCACCACAATCATATGATCACTTACTGATGATGTCAGTAGCAGTGATCTTTATGTGATTTGAGCTAATGCTCCCACTATTAAAATATAGTCTAATCTACTACCTTTAACGGGTACGTTGTTGACGTAGGCCCATCTTGTGAGGGTAGCCAGGCCATCTATGTTGTCGTCCAGGGTGAATATTAGGCCTTTTTGAGCCATGAAATGTAGCATTGTAGCACCTTTGTGATGAGTCTGTTGTGTGGTGGATAGGTGTCTTGGAGTTTATTGGTCCAGGTGTTGAAATCACCTGCTATTACAGTGCTGTTTGTTATAGTTATCTTGTTGAGCGCTTCCCACTGTGACTTGCTCTCCTAAAATGAGGGGAGATGTATACTCCTATGATACAGAGGGTCTGTTTTGTAATGGTATCTGTTACTCTTGCTATGATTATTCTTTCATCATCTAGTGATTCTATAAATTCCAGGTCAATATGGGGGCAGAGTGTGACTATTGCCACATGCTTTCCCCGGAGAGACTAGAGGTTGGTTTGTTGGGACCAGGGGTGGGAAAGTGGGTCAGGGTGTAGGGGAGTATACTTGGTTGTGTTAAAACCTTGTATTTTGGATATAATTATGATGTCAATATTTTTTGTTTTTTGCAATGGTGGATTTTTTGAGCGCATGTGGCCAAGTTGCCCATGCTACCTGTGTTTGTGGTACCAATATACATTATTAACTGCTTCCCAACCCACGGGTATGAGTAGATTGATTTTGAGGGTTCCAGGAGCTGCAATGTATACCTTGTTTTGAGTTGGGAGTGGGTTGAAAGGGTGGTTTGTATTTTTTATAAGTTGATAATTGGGTGGCGTTAAAGTCTGTGGCCATCCCATGGTTCTCACCAGGTATGAGGATGGGGTTACCTTTGCGTTGCTTATTCTTGAATGAGCTGCTTGGTTTGTTAATTTTTAGAGTGGGTTCATTTGGGGGCTGTGTTTCTGGTTGGGGCTCTGATGGGGGACTGGGCTTGGTTCCCGTTGGTTTCTTATGTTGTTTGGGAGTCTTTTTTTTGTTGTTGCACCTTGCGCCATGCCTCCAAGTCTGGATGAATTACGCAGTCTGCCATAGGAGGCTCCTCATCAATATGGACGGTGGTTGGGGTTGAAGGATCTGCATGGTCCTTTGTCTTGTCCCTATTAGTGAGGGCTTTGACTCACGCCCAATTTTCCTTGTGTTGGATTATCATCTTTTGTTGTATAGTCTTCATGTCAAGGATCTCAGTTACCTCTGTCAGGAGCCACCATTTTGGCTTGGGGCAAAGGAAGACTTTATTTTTTACCTTTGTCAACCATTCTCTTTGTACTGATCAAGTTCATTTGGGTAGGAGTTTTTTCTGTGGTTACAGTGGTAGGCTGTATGGCCCATCTGATAGCAAAACCGGCATACTGGTATTTCAGATTCTGGTTCTACATATGTGATGGTGTCCTCACATCCTGAGAGGCAGATGAATTGTGGTATTTGGGTGTTTCTACTCTTCACAATGAGAGCCATGTCTAAGAGGATGTGTATTGTCTTGAGTTGCATGCATTGGGCTCTATTTAATCCTTCAACCATCACATCCTGAATGTCTCCATATTAGGAAAGGCCTGTCACTATAGCCTCCTGCACCCAAGTTCTGGCTTTATTTGTCAGAAGGTTAGTAAAGGTTACCCACTTTGCGTGCATTTTATTGTATTGGGTTGTTTCAATTTTCAGTGGGCTATCATTGTGATATATTTCTAGTGATAGAGCTTTGTCTCTCATGTCTGGAGTGTCAAATCCTATATTGAGGTATCCTTTGGTTGCTGACCAGTGGCTGTCCAGCTCCTGGTCTGGGAACTGTTCATCCAGTGTCTTGTAAATAGTCTCCTTGCATTGAACCATGGATCCCTTAGATATATTATTTACATGGATTCTTAACAAGTACGCCAAGTTGAGTTTGTGGGATGATGGTTTGAGTTAGAGATTATATGCTGTATAATAGCTGACTCAATCCAGTATCAAATCAAAGAATATATGCTGTATAATTGATGGCTATAACTATGTGAACTAGTGATTATACAGAGTATACTAGGTGAGTATATGGCGTACAATAAACAAATATACGGCATATAACAGGTGATTATATTACAAGTATTTGATCCAAATTCTTCACAATGACCCATGGTCTTTGGTGTGAATTAATTAACTGTGAAGGTTAATTAAGTTAATTGATAGATTCAATTAACAGAAAATTTTTTCTAAATACAGGCAATGATTCCTGGGTATTTAGGATTGATCAGCTGGTTCCCAGTTGGAACATTGATAGTTTGGATCTGGAATACGCAATTCCACATGGTTTTGGCGCTGGAAGCTTGGAATGCTTCAAGCCAAAACATGACATTCTACCGTAAAGAGTCAGGTGATTCTGGAATGATCTAGGTATCCTCTAATAGGTTGAGAAGTGTGAAGATCTTTTAGGTAAAGATCTGGATTTGGAGTACATAAATTCCACAGGGTTTTGGCACCAGGAGCTGAGGAAGCTTCATGCTGAATTGATACATTGAGATGAATGGCGTCAGGTGACTCATTCTCATTGTAGGTTGGTTCTCATAGGTTGAGAAATATTGGTGATCTTTTAGGTAAAGATCTAGGTTTGGACAACTCAAATGTCATAGACCATGTGATATGAATCATAGGTTGATTCAGGAACCGGAGGGGTTTTCAGCCAAATATGCCCTAAATAGTATATGAGCAAAAACAGCTAATTTTAAATAAATATATATTGTTGATTTTGACGCTTTCCCCTCAACTACCTTTTCAATTATTATGTCTTCTTTGTTAAATTTTGAAAGGGCCAAATTTGGAGTACTTTGAGTGGAAACCGCTGCTGCCAGGAAAGAGGTTCCTACAAGTTCATTGGAGGAAGCTTGAGCAAGCTTGGAGGTCACCAAGACTGTGCCTGAGGAGTCCTTGGTGGAAGTAAAAGTACTGTTCAAAGAGTTATACTCCAATTACTTTGCAAAAGAAGGGACTCCTGCTCAAGGAAACAAAATTTATGTGTGGGATTCTTGGAATCTGTTAGTAGGATGGGACAAAATCTTACAACAAGTGAAATTAATGTCAAATCGTGAAATTGAGGCTTTAAGAGCAAGAGAGGAAAAGAGCGTTGAAATAATGGCTCATTGGTGGGATGACAAAAAAGTGTTGTCCCATAAAATTGCGTCCCTGGAGGCAAAGCTCCTAAAAGTTTTGTCACAGGAAGGTAATGTCAACAAGAGTCAAGGGCAGGATAATGGTAGGTTGGACTGGTTGGACCTGGATCCGTCACAGTATCTTTCTTCTGTTAATAAAGACTATCTTCACCCCTATTATATTTTCTTGTGAAAGGAACTCTCCTAGTGATAATGATTATGAAGTTAGTTAAGAGGATCAGAAGATGCAGAACTTTAGTCTGTTTACTCATGGAAACACCTGGCTGAGGAATGAGTAAAGCAGTGCAAATAACCTTAAGGTCTGGGATATTGTTTTACTGGAGATTATCCTTCAAACTGTCAAGAATGAAATTTCTCCCAAAATAAATGGGAAACTCCAACTAGGAGAATCAAACTCAGGACCTGATTCTGAGGGTTGTGAGGATCCTGCGGGCCCTTGGGCTGCCCACCAGTGTTTATCACAGTTAGCCAGTGGAAAAGCTGAAACAGGCATTGGTTCAAATCCAATTAATCAAGGGAATTTGCAGGCCCGCCTGGCCACAAATTTTCAGGAACAAGCTGGATTGCTGAAAGCACCAAACCAATATGGTGTTACTCCTGTCATAGTTGATGGGCTGTTTGAAAAGGGGTTTGCTGCTCAGTACAATGGGCCAAAATCCAAAGGGAATCCAGATAATTGGCTAGAAACCCAGGCCACTGGGCCATGTGATCCCCAGTCATGTAGTGACCCCAAAGCCACTCCTGAAGATATGCAGCTTATGGAGCAAAGGTTGTCCTGCTTAAGGTTCCTGGAGGTCTCTTGGTCCATGATAACAAGAACTCTGGTGGTAATGATGAAGGCATGAAGATGTTGTGTTTGGACCATCAGATAGAGATCATTCCAACAGAAGATATGACGGGCCAGAAGGATCAGAATGGGGCCAGAACTCTCAGCCCAGAGGAAACTGAGAAAACTCAGCTATCAGGTGATGGGCTAGATTCCAAACTTAGCATTTAAATTGTATTTAAACTCTGTAAAGTCTTGACAAAATGGTACTGTCATTCTGAAATAAATAAGATTATGAGACCTTGGTTCTACCAATTTATTTCTTATTTTATCTTGGTTGTTTTCCATCTTACAATTGTTCCAACAGAAAATCTTGGGCTGACAGCTTGCATTCCTGAGGAAACCCCCAAAACCAGGCCCATGTTTCATTGTCCTCCTGGAGAACCCTTTGGTCCACTTCATTTCTCTGACTATCCCCTTAAGCCAGAGTATTGGGAGACTACTGTGAAGGATACCCCCGCCTAGACCACCTGGCCCAACAGAATACCCTATAAACAGCTTTCCATGAAGGTGCTTGGTGCAAACAACCAGCCTCCAAAATCTGTGTGAAGTATAACTATTTGCTTGCTTAACAGACAGATATAGAAGCACCCCCAATACCCAAACCTGACCACCTACACCCCACCCCAGGACTGTCTTGGCCCACAGCCAACCAATATGCAGGCATTGTCTACATCACCTTGTCTGGGTTAGTTGACACTATGGTACCAACCGTTGGACCCTGGGCCTTATAGGACAATCAGCATCTTATCTCATCAAGTTAACACCCCTCCTATGGTGGGCTCTACCCTCCTCCCAACAGAGAAAGTTGGCAGCTGAGGCTAACAGTCCATCCCCTGGGATGTGATATCCTGACACAAACAGCCCCCTAGATGGCAGATCTGCTCTATTAGCCCATACATTGTTGTAAAATACGTTTTCCCCTAGTAATCAGCTGACAATGATGACTAGGGGGCATTAACAAGTATCCCTGAGAATAACGACCCCAGCCCAGCTGATCCCTGGCTTTAACCCAGGACACAACTTGATGACCTCCTAGAAGCAGGAGCACCACAATCTTACCAACAAGAGTTCTGTTTGGACTTGCTCCATGTTAGACTGTATAGACTATAAGAGCTCATAGAAAGAAGTCTACTGTGGTTTAACAATGTTCTTGTTGACTGCTTCTACTATGCTATTCTGGATTTGGGTAGCCCAATCAGACTCAGGAGAGATGTATTAAACCATCCTTTGTTCTATTTACTGGGTCATTTGAGTTACCTCTCCTGACTCATGTAGATAAGTAATGCTTTCTGAACCAGAATATACAAGATGTAGCCTAGAATGAATGACCTCCATAGTGTCAAGAAAGTCAATAATAGCGTTTTGATTCTCATTTCCAAACACAGAAGATTTTTGTCATAATTGTTGGATAAAATAATTTAGTTGGGTAAATAGTCCTAAATGTCAATGAATTTCATAATAATAGGTGGCCACCAGATGCACCAAATGATGAATGGAAGGATGAACAAGCTATTGTAGGTATCAATCAGTAGAGGTGGTGTCTACTGAAGAGATAGGTAATTGAGCTGTGGCATATAAATCTTGCATGGTGGAAGCAACTATGAAATCTAGAGATCTTTGTGGTCTAGTGTCAGGGGTGACCTCTCCTCATAAAAGTTGGGCTACAGGAGTAGCTATGTTTTGGATGACAATATAATAATTGTTGATAATAACCAGGGGATATCTTGAATGGTCCCGCCATTAAAGGATACAAGAGCAAAGGAAGTAATCTCAGGCTCTGTATTACTATTAGAAAGCATCCAGTTGCTGATCCCTATATTTCTCTTGGAATGGGATTAAATTTGGGATCTCTTTGGGTTCTTTGGAAGGATACCTGGCAGGGAGCACCAGTTGTTGAATTCTTGCGCAATGTAGCAAGAAGGAGAGAACTTAAATAAATATTGAGCCAGCTCTTTGAAAGAACTGAAATGTTGGCAAAGCTGGAGAAAGCAACTTCTATTGTTTGCAAGTGTTAAAACAATGTTATCAACCTAAAAACTGAATCTACTAGCCTGTGATTTAATGTTGGTAATAAATTTTAAATTGAAGTTGATTCACTTACAATCCAACATGATCACACTCAAAAGAATTTACTTAGAGCAATATAATAGTAAGTTTATTGATAATAAAAGTGTTAGGTATTTATAATCTTGGGTAGTTTGCATGATCTTTAAAAATACCTTGGTGTATCTGCACTATTCTCTGTAGCTTGAATTGGAGGGGTTAACACCTTTAAGGAAAAGAGCACCTTTGTATTGCCTGGATGTGGAGCTGAATTTGCTGAACTAGTTTCAGAAGAAACTATTTTATCTATAGTTCTATATTGAGGGAAGTTCAGTTCATCTGTCTCGGTCTTGGGAGATGGTTTTGTATTATTTGCAGAGTCAAGAGGTTTATCCAAAGACTCAGAGTGTATCAATTCTCTGACAGGATCTTTGTGCACTATAGTTGGTACTAGCTGACCCCACATTTTTATTGCAGATTTGGAATCCTTGGATGCTTCTGAGTCTATTCAGGCTATTTATATTATTTTTGAAATGTGCTTGGCTATTTATTAATATTTAAAGTTACCAGGTGAGGTTAAGCCAGAAATTTAGAAGTGTTTCTATATAGGGAGTTTTGTAGATGGCTTTTTTGGATATATTTTCTAGATGTTGTCTTTATAGATAGTGTATCCCACCGATTTATTTATCTCAACAGCTGTGAAAAGTGAAGTATGATTGTAGCTAATTGAACCTGTTTCATGTTTTGTACCAGAACCATTCCTACTTGTTACTCATTTTGGGTAACAGGTCATGGGTCTTAAGGATAAAAATTTCTTTTCAGATGCAGAAACACCTGAGCCTTTATAAAAAATATAATAAAAATATCTAGTAGAATTAGTCGTAAACCCACGCCTTGGCTGTAAATCATATGGGACATTATTTTTCTTGTTATGCCTAGGCGCCAGATTAGTTATTTTATAACTTAATCACATTATTCATATTCAAATTATTCAGAAAGAGTAAAATACAATCAATCCCAAATATTTAATTGATCTTGGGCTTGGGTGATTTTTTAAAAAATAATTCATTGATTTTATAATTGAAAATTGCAACTTATAGTACTACTGAAAATATCTTAAGTGCTACTATAAACCAAAAATATTTATGATGAGTTGCATGGGAGAGTAATAGCAGCCCCAAAGCTATAAATGCTATTACCCTATCTTTGGCTCATCATAAATATTATTAGTTTGTTTCAGAAAAAAAGGTTGTTGCTTTTGAAAGACTGATAACTCTATTTAAAATACACCCTCTAGTAAGCTGCCCTACTTCATGAACTTGCCCCAATACACTACTAGCATCTTCTGATATTTTTGTTTCTCTGGTATCATCACGTGATTTCAAATGATAAAATATCTCAGAATATTCTGAGAAGCTTTCAAATGTTAAAGGTGAAGTATATAACTTCCCATCTTTCATCAAATATGAAAGATTAATGCGCAGATTTTTAACTTCAAGCTCTCTTTTTATAGGCCTAAATTTCCTTTCATAAATATAAAAAAATGCTTTTTGGGAAACAATTGAACCAGTTAAAGATGAATTGTATAATTCTTTTCTTCTTTCTTCTTTCTCACAAATATTTTTTAGATCATTAATGTTGTTAATATAAAGTACATTTTCTTTTTCCTTTAAAATTTTTGATATTACACCAAAGTGACCATCAACAATGCTTTTTCCATGGCATTCAACAAAACGGTTATATTTTATGGAACCCTTAATATATTTAGGTGCCTCTTTAAATAAGTAATATAAAAATTCATATGATCTAAAATGATTTCCATTATCTGTCCATACTTTTATATTTTTTATTTTTTAAATCTATCTAATTTAAGAAGACTTATTAGACATTCACCTGAAAATAAAGAATCATGTGATAATATTTGAGACAAAAAATCATGATATTCATATTTAATTTTATTGTTTTCTTTAAAAACTAATGCAAACCCTAATAATGAGATTGGTTTTTTTGAATAAAAACAATTATTGGTCTCAATTGGACCACCTCCAACCTTTAAGTTTTCTTTATAATCTATAACTACAACACAAGACTCATCATCTAGTTCATTAATATCTTTTTTATATTCACAATTTTGATGAACATAAAAGTCTTGGTGCTGATTAATAGTCTTTAAGTCATTGTCTATAGATTCTGGTAATGGTAAGTTTTTACTTTCACATTCTTCCTTCTTTTTTCTAGTGAATTTTTTAAATTACAAATATTGCACATATCGGTTTGTTTTTTACTTTTTATTATATTTTTAGGGATTAATTTATAGTAAGTGGAAATTGAAACTGAAATTTCATTTTTTATTTTCATATTTTCATATATTTCTTTTTTTGTTTTAAGTAGAGAGTATTTAATTTCAGTTGAGTAATTACTCATCTCTTTTTCTATATCTTTATAAATTTTTTCAGGCACTTTTTTTGTAAACTGGCTTGTTTCAAAAGAATTTTCCAGCAATTTTTTAATTATTTTTTTAGTTATTTCTTTTTTTAATGAATAGTTATTATTTTTTTTGGCTTTTTTTGTTTAAGCTTACATTTTTATTTTTATTTATTTTTATTGAGTATTCAAACTCACTTTTGGTTATATTAAACCCCATATCATTAAGCTCTTTTAAAGAGTAACTGGAAGTAACCAGAGATCACAAGGCTGGCAGATGTTTTTGGGGAGAAGATTTCATGAGATCCTTTAAGTTTTCAATGAACTCATTGCCTTTTTGATTTTGAATAGTTGGCAGGAACTGAGCTTTCCCAAATTCAGTTTGAGTAAGGAAGTGCTTGATGAAATTATCAAGATCATCACCAGCAATAAAGAGGAATGCCTTTTTTAACATTGCAATTCTCTCTCTTTTTGTTGAAGCTCCCAAGGAAAAAAAGGGTAGCATGGAAGAAGTAAATTTAACTGAGGACATGGTAGTATTTTGAATCTGTAATTAGGTCAGATCTTTGATGTGTGCCTTAATGATGGAGTAGTTATGATCAGAATGTGGTCTTTGAATTGGGTTATTTGGATTAGAAGCTTTGTGGTACTTTAGCTCTTATATACCAAGCTAAATGACACCATTCTGAAAGAAATGGTGTGATAGCTTTTATTATAGTTTGAACTTGAATTTATGTTTGCAGAAATTAATTAAATACCCAGTTTTCATGCACAAGTGATATATGTGAAGCAGCTAAGCATTATTATTACATCATATCCTCTTTGTAATCAATGCAAATCAATTAAAATGATGTATTCAGTTAATTGTAACTCTTCCGCATATTTTTAAATGATAAAATATTAAAGAATTCCATTTAAAGAATGCTCAATTTGAGGTTCGAAGCTCACTTGAACCTTAAAATCAATCTAAACAGTGATAAAAACATCCTAACTTCAAACTATCATAAAATCCTAGAGAATTGAGCTTTTTAAATAAAATAGAATGCGAAAATAAAGCTCTCAATCTTATCTTTAATTTCATCAAATAAAAAACATCTGTTGTATATTCAAAAAAGAGTATTTATTAGCTTTGAAGTGATCTACTTTATATCATTAGATATAATCATATAATAAAATCTGGATTATGCTCTTTTAAATTACTTTCGCTTTAATATTGAGCATAGTATACATATTAAAAATTTTACACCAATAGAAAGATAAGATTCTTAGCTTCATTTTGATAGTTTACAGTGTGAAAAAATATTAATTTTTCATTGAGTTATTAATGTTTTAAATATAAATTGTGTAATTAGTTACTTTTTCAAAATCGAACTGTGTTATGCTGCGACTTGAGCAGCATGTGCATTAGAAAATGGCCTAATCTCTAAAATAATGACCCATATGTTCGCAGTAATTTGAACACGATAGCCACAACACAATAAATCGTTGAAAATCCCATATCTGAATCCCATCCAAACGATTATAATTTTCAGCCAAATATAAATACTAAACTAAGCTCTTTTTAAATGAGCGATTAAAATTTAAACACTGGCTGTTTGATGTTTTAATTATAAAATAGCTTATTAATGAAGTATTTCTAAAAAGATGGAATCAAATCCCCTACTTGTTGGTCACTTGATTCGAATCACTCACTTCCAGCCCTTTAAAGCAAAACAATAATTTATTTAAAAGGGGTTATAGGAATGACGAATTAATGTTAATCTGTGATTGTTTTGGGAAAGCAAATTAATGGGCTTGTAGTAAATTACATTATCAACAAGGGATATATACATTAAGGGTTTATTTAACGCAAGCAATGAAAATCAAGTGTGTTATTTTCCAGACTATTGCAGGATGTATGGGGCAGGAAGGTTTTTTGTGAAGTTGGCTTCGGGATGAAGAGTAGAGTATAAGACCGCTTTGGCTTCAGATCCAACAGAATATTTTGTGGCGGTAGACTCGCCAAAGCCGAAATTCTGAGTCCAATATCCATTAACATATGCTGCACCAAAATCTTTGTATTTGGCATTAAGGATGTTCATGCGATGCCCATCAGAACCCATCCAGGTAGCCATGACCTGTTCAATAGAAGTTTGGCCACCGGCAACGTTTTCTGCACACTGCCCATATCCCTTATTTTGACAACGAGTTGGAGGATCTGAACCTCCTTCTCCTGTATGCGAGCACACATTCTCCTTTGCCTGATAATTACTTTGCTCTGTAGAGGCTTGTTCTAGCTTTTCATTCATCTTGAGTGCATTTGCACCTTCTTTTTGTCGCTCACCATTGACAGCAGTAAGCAAATCTTGCATAGAGATTGATCCACCAGACGATGGATAGCTGGAAGTCCCTGCTCCTGTAGGGGTTTGATTTGCAGCATCTTGGGAAGGATTTTGGGAAGAACCTTGTGGAGTAGTTCCTGGTGCTCCAGGTGGGATCTCTGAAGTACCTGGGGAAGGAGGCTGTGTTGGGGCTCCTTGGGAAGGGTTTCCAGGAGTACCTTGTGGAGTAGTTCCTGGTGCTCCAGGTGGGATCTCTGGAGTACCTTGGGGAGGAGGCTGTGTTGGGGCTCCTTGGGAAGGGTTTCCAGGAGTACCTTGTGGAGTAGTTCCTGGTGCTCCAGGTGGGATCTCTGGAATACCTTGGGGAGGAGGCTGTGTTGGGGCTCCTTGGGAAGGGTTTCCAGGAGTACCTTGTGGAGTAGTTCCTGGTGCTCCAGGTGGGATCTCTGGAGTACCTTGGGGAGGAGGCTGTGTTGGGGCTCCTTGGGAAGGGTTTCCAGGAGTACCTTGTGAAGTAGTTCCTGGTGCTCCAGGTGGGATCTCTGGAGTACCTTGGGGAGGAGGCTGTGTTGGGGCTCCTTGGGAAGGGTTTCCAGGAGTACCTTGTGGAGTAGTTCCTGGTGCTCCAGGTGGGATCTCTGGAGCACCTTGAGGGGGGTATGTAGGTGTTTGAGGTGAAGGAGGCTGTACTTCAGATCCTTGACATGCTTGAGGAGAGGATGTTGTTTCAGAAGTTGAGTTTGGTTGCAAAGTGAGTGGTTTGCATTCAGAGGAAGAATTTATGGAATTTTGAGGAATATTTTCAGAAGACCCTGGTAAGCCACCAGGATAGCCACTAGAATGTCCACCAGGAAAGCCTCTAGAAGGCCCACCTGGAGTTTCACCTGGAGATTCACCATGATAACCGCCAGAAGGCCTTCCAGCAGATCTACCAGGAGATCCACCATGATAACCACCAGAAGGCCCTCCAGGAGATCCACTAGGATAGCCTTCAGAAGGTCCACCAGTAGATTCACCTGGAGATCCACCAGGAGATCCACCATGATAACCACCAGAAGGCCCTCCAGGAGACCCACTAGGATAGCCCCCAGAAGGTCCACCAGTAGATTCACCTGGAGATCCACCATGATAACCACCAGAAGGCCTTCCAGCAGATCCACCAGGAGATCCATCATGATAATCACCAGAAGGCCCCCCAGGATATCCACTAGGATAGCCTCCAGAAAGCCCACCTGGAGATTCACCTGGTGACCCACCATGATAACCATCAGAAGGCCTTCTAGCAGATCTGCCAGGAGATCCACCAGGGTAGCCCCCAGAAGGCCCACCAGGAGATCCACCAGACATGCCGTAAGGAGAGCCTCCTGCAGAGCCTAAAGGTGAAGTGCCGAAATTTCCTGTCTCACGAAGCCCTATTCCCCAGACAATTGTCGCCAAAAGAAAGTTAAAGTTAATCATGATATTGGAATCATCTAAGCATAATTGTATATATAACTTGAAAAGCTTCTCCATTAATTACACATTACTTGCGACAAGCGTTTCTCATCTTCATAAATTGTTTAGCTTGAGAAAGTGTTATCCTCAAACTAAGCATGCCTTCTGCAAGTACCTATCCTTTATAATTGAAATAGCGTCGTTTAATTTTTAAACTTTACATTATGTATTTATTTTACATCCTTTCTAAACTATGCTTAAATTTACTTTGCGTTAAACGGCTAAGACCAAGGTGCCAGGAAACAGCTGCAGTGAAACTATCGCATACATTTTAAAAAGGAGATTTAATCTGGGAGTTTATTGGATGGTTGGTTTTTCACAAGAATTATTACATTCTTAAATTAATTAAGCTGCTGCTATGTTCCCTGCTGTAATTAATTGTTGTTTCATCCTTTGAGTAGGAATATGGATCCGTCGGCTCAGCCCCGACCAGCTTTTGGCTCTGGGCAGCTACAATAAAAAGGAAATACTTTATGTTTAATTTTTTTAAATAGATCTTTGATATGAGTGACTCAGAGCTAGATACTGGCCGTGGCTGCCTGGGGCTTGGTCGAAGCAGCCCTAGGTACGAAGTGCAGCGGTTAGATGCTATTTTTAAATGTCGCTTTAAAATGCTATTTAGATCAATTGTTTTTCCATCTTGTTTCGATTTGCCAAAGTAAACGCTGATCCATTAATTTGAAAATTGGTTTGGATTAAAGTTGCTTTAAAGCATGAAATCGATATGCACCTCGGATTTCATCGAGTCTAGCTCCATATAACGCAAGCTGGGCTCTCGCTTTTTCAGTGCATCGACCCAAATATTGCTCGCTTTATGACTTCTTGAAGGTCTTCTCGGCTTAGATGTCAAAAAAGCTTAGGGCTCCAAGATTTTAATTACATATCAAAAAGGCTTTTCAGGCTAGATTTATATCGAATGCGGTGAAACTATGGAGCATGGAAAACTAGAGCATGGCTGCCTTCGGTCAAGTCAAGTTTTGCTGATTGGATGTATTTCCAATATCGTAAGGTTCAAAGCTGAGCTACTCCCAATTAAGATATTTCAAAAATGGATCATCGTTCTAACTCTATTGGCTGTATAAATCTAAACAATAAAATAAGTGGATATCAAAAGTTTGTTCTAATACTTACTTTTTAGACCCACTAAAATTCCGACACCATTTTTCTGAGGAACCAAAATCCGATAATATGACATCATTATTATTATTTGAAATATAATCTAATTTAAAATTATGAAAATGATGTCATATTATGGGATTTTGGTAACTCAGAAAAACGGTGTCGGAATTTTAGTGAGTACCAATTTTTTGGCATTCGTCTTATTTCCAATTATGTATTAATGCTTTAATTTTTAAACCTCTTTCACAAGGGCAGAAAGATGCTACATCGACCCATTTTCCAATAAACAATATAGCACACTGTTTTTGGTCGTTCTACTAAATACATATATAAACAAACCAATTTTCTAAAAAAAATCAATTAGAATGGTTTGCTAACTTTAGTAGTTATTAAAAATACAAGCTAAATAAGCTTAAATTTTGACAACAAATAAAGTGAATATGTGATCCTTCCAGGGCAGAGGTTGTCTTGGTATCCTCAGTCAAAAAATACTTGATATGTCTCATGATGATTTTGTTCTTTCCATGGCCATATATCTTCTCCACAAAATTTCCAACCCACTGATCCTTGAAGTAGTTGAAATTCCAGATATTAGTCCCTGCCAGAACTTTTGGTTCTGCTATCAGATCTGGAGGTCCGAGTATCATTTGCTTTATTAAGTATATGTGAAATCTTTGCCATCATGTGGAATGGAATGCTTGTATGACGACAAGCGTTATCTGCAGTGTCTGTTTAGTCCTTGGCAGGGCAACAGCAAGCAATGTCCAAGGGAGGCAAGGTACAAGTGGCTATCTAGCTGGCAGCTTGCTAAGGTCTTCAAGTTCTGACAAGGGTCTTTGAACTCGGGTTTATCTTCTAATGCAAAAACATTCTACAGTAGAAGTATCTTATTTTTGTCTGCCTTCCATTAGTCCAATGGAAGGGCTTTTATAGAGCTTGTGCCCTCTTGCCAGGATAATTTCATCTGGCGCTTCTAACTCTTGCTTGGCCAGTCTTTCCATCCCCAGACTGCCAGCATCAACCCCCAGAGTCAGGCATCCATGCAATGACATGGGATTTGATATCATAGTACCCTGTGATGGATACTATTTACTTCATAACTGTCGTGTTTGGCTCCAGGGGACGGCATCCTGGAGGACACAGCAGGAAATCTTTATAACAAAAGATTTGAGGTTTGAAGCTAGCCTTGGGTTAGCTTTCAGGGCAAAATTAAGGGCACATACCTTAGTTTCTTGGAAAACAAGATGTAAAAGTCCTTTTGGCAGAAAGGACAGGAAAAGCTTGAAGATTATAAAAGCCAACACAAATGTGGATAAACTTGTCTTTATTAGGAAAAAAAATTCTACTTTAAATAGCAGACAAGGGACAGTGATCACTCAGTAGGAAGACAGAGGGGCTGAGGGGGTCACGTTGGGATGAGGTCATACCAGGATCAATCACAGACAGGTATGATAATTCAGAATGGGTGGATATTGAACCAGACCCATTTGCAGAAGGCAAGGAATTTACGAACTTGAAAGCAAACCCAGCCAAATCTTTGCAACTATCACTATTCAAAGGCCATTTCAAAATAGCATTAATTGTGCAATTTACGACAATAACTATGCACAATTCATTGGTGTGCTGGCTGTGGCAGCGCCAATTAATAGCTCTATTTTTAGCGCATTATTAATCAGGTCACCTAGCAACCTTTCACAGCAGGAATTTGCAGTGGCACTGGCAGGCTGTCAGTACAAATTGATGACAATCCTCATTATTCTTGGGGAATCTCACCATCTTATTGGTACCTTGTTAGCAAACCTATTTTACTATTAACCTGGCGGTTTGCTAGAGTATTCTGGAATAACTCCAGACAATCAGGATTTGATCATTATTGAAGGCCTAGGATGCTCCTGGTTGGACTTGCATCAATTGGCCTGAATCTACTTTGTGAAAGCTTCTGAGATCAATTAGGCTTGACAGTAATATATTGGAAGATTCTATAATTGATGACTTGGCAGGCCACTACTATTTTCTAGGGTAGAGCAAAGTCAATATAAATGCCTGGCTGTCCCCACTTAGCCACATTTCATTCATCAACATCTAATATCTTAGCTGCCTTCATGACATCATGCTCTTTTAGAAAGTATATGTCAGAATATCTTTCAGTCATCTGCTTGGTAACTTCTGATGTATATATCTTGTAAGTCTCCTTGAAAGACTTGAGCTTAAAATACAGGATTGGCAAAAAAGAATAAAATCCTTGGGTTAAATAACAAAAGACTCCATTGAATGCTATTAAACAGGCAGCCTCAAAGTCAAAGGGAATAGCTTTTAATTATTAAGTCTGATTGATACAATTAGATCTTTCACAGTAGTGTCATTTTTGCCTGGTATAGATTGCCTGAAGAAGAAGAATGGGAACAGGAAAGCAGCAAAACCCTTGAAAGTATTAGATGGTTTAAATCTAGTCCTTTACAAAAAATGGGTTAAAGCCGTCCCTGTTGACGGTGAAGGAATTAACCTGCATCTCTCTGAATTTTGCCCAAACAATTATGCATTGAAGATTACAAGATATCACTACCCAGTGGTGCTTGGCAGTCAACCAGCCGGTTGTCCAAAAATATCAAATTATGACGTCATTGACGCTTTGGCAGAAGTCCCCAACCAAAAGGTGAAAATATTTCCAACCAGCCAATCAGATTCAAGTTTGTGCCTCCCAGTTGTGTTATAGTCCCTCCCATTTCCCCTCTGAAAACTTGTTTTCAGATAGTTTTACCTACTCTCAATAAAGTCATTCCCCAATATATGAAAGCTACCCTGTGGTCAAAAATACCCCCTTCTCAGGCCATGGTTGCCGCTGTCTTGGCATGGTTGAGAAAAGTCTCCACGCAGGACCAGCAGGTTTTGTACCCCTTATCTTGAAATCATTTCTTTTTAATGGACCATTTACATCTCCTGTTTTCTGTATTGTTAATTGTCTTCATTTCACATTTTGTTCATTTCCTTTGTAGATTTGTAGGTTTAAAGCTTCAGTGCACATCTTTGTTTTCAGTTCTGATTTTAGTCTGAGCAATTTATCCCCACAACTTTTATTTGAGCTCGTACCTTATTTACACAACTCTAACAGGATTCTTGAGTTGCCTTCCTACTGAAGGGCTTAGTTCCTTGCTCCTTAGGGAATATTTTCTGGATCTCTTGTTTGATGATCTTCAAGGAAAATTATAATCTTTTGCACAAAATTACAATCATTCCCTCTTGGGAAATCAGTTTCCTGATAATCAACCTAACTTCAAATAATCAGTGGTACTTTTTCCACACCCCACGTTGTACAGGATCAAACACTTCAAATCCTAAGAGGAACACTACTTGTACAAGACCCATGACTATTATGAAATCCATGAGCAGTATGTGACTTGTTGTGATAATATATAACATTCCATATTCATACCAAATAAAGTATCATTCTCTTCTAATTTTTCCTTTTATCTTGTTTTATACACTTTCAAGAGGTATTGTTGTAACAGAACCAATAATAGTTTAGTATTTAGATTGGAGAAGACAATAGTACAATAGAAAATATAAGAATAGTGATAAGGAGCGCCTTTTTGGAGAAGCTTCAAATATGGAATTAAGAAAAAAGAGAAGTATATTTTATTGGATAATACTTTAGACTTATATAGACTTGGCTGTAGCGGGGATTTAGTTGGATCAAACCTAGGCGTTGATCATGTGCTGTATGGGTTCAAGCCACTGGATACCTGGACAGTCAGGTGATATTGCTTGGCTACCATTATTGGTATGTCAAATGGTATATTGGAAGGGGACTAAATTGGGCAATGGCTGTATATTAAGTAGGTTGGTGGTAGACAGAATGCTTGTACATCCAGACCCTTGACACCCCCTTAGGGGTTACTCTGGTGCATCAGGAGGGGGCTTTGTTTTCACGGCTACTGCCTGATGCTCCTGGAGCTGTTTACTAGTTGGAACCAGTCTGGTCAAGTGTTCTCCTTTACTGAGGAGAAGACGGGTTCTGTGGTATTTCTTGATAATTGGGTTTTTGGCATGTTGGAATTTTACTAGATAGTTGTTGTGATCTGGTCTGTACTTGATGATTCTTCCTGGTCCTCTGTGTACTGAGTCTAGCTTCTTTCTGTTTCCAGCTAGGACCCAGATGGGGGAGTTGATGGGGAGTGGTTCCTCTGTAGAGGTTACCTTTTATGTTTTGAGCCTTTTTATTTCAGCTATTTTAGCTTTGAGGTAGATGTGTTGTAGGTTTGGTGCTTGCTCTACTGTGGGAGGTTTCCACGGGGGGATCTTTATGTAGGGCTGTTTGTTGCAGGTGATTATTTCCGGCTTGTACCCGTAGGTTAGCTCAAACAGTGAATATCCTGTCCCTTGGTTGGTGCGGACTCAGGATACTAATAATACTTGTTTCACGTATAGTGGCCTTGTGTCTTTGGCTTTTCCATCCATTATTTTTTCTAGGGTCCTGATAAGGCTGCTGTTTAGGCGTTTCACTCTACTGTTGGCCTGTGGCCTGTATGGAGAGGTTGTGGAGTGTTTAATGTTTTTGGATTTCAAGTTGTCATTAACTACATGACCTGAAAACTCTGTTGCTCCATCAGTTATGATGTAGTCTGGAATGCCGTAGTTGGCTATGATTGCTTTGTTAATGAAACGGTTGATGGTTTCTGCTTTATGGTCCTTTGTTGCCCAGCAGATGGGCCAGCATGTGGCAAAGTTGATAGCTACAATTAAGAAATGTTGGTTTGTTTTTGTTTCTGGTAAGGGGCCCACTAAGTCCAGTTCCCAAACCTTGAATGGTTCAGGGTCAGGTACTGGTACTGGGTTGATTGTTGGCTGAGGAGCCTTTGTACTGGTTATTTCTTGCACACTGTGCACTTTTTCAGAAGATCAACTATATCCTGTTCGAGGTTGGGCCACCATGCTATCTCTTTTAATGTGAGGTATAGGTTGTTAGCCTTTGTATGTCCTAGTAGGTGGCAATGTCTTAGTATGGTGTCAACTCTTTGTGCAAGTGGGACATACGGGACATGTTTGTCATTAGTAATTTGGTATATAGTGCCATTTGATACATGGAAATACTTTTTGTTCCTTACTAATGTATCATGTGTCAGTTGATGTGTTTTGGGTGTCAGGAAGCCAGGCATAAGTAGAGGCATCAGGCGGCTTGGGATGGGGTTGGGCCAAGTTGGTAGGTAAAGCCCACCATAGACTGGGTGCTAACTTGATATTGTAAGACATGGATTGCCCAAGTAAGGACCAAGGTCCAGAGGTAGGGACCATGGAATCCACCATTCCTGCCAAAGTGACATAGAGTACTCCAAACAGTTGGGTGGGCGTAGTCTCTGCAGCAGTGGGGGTCTCAATTGGGCGGTCGGGTTGTGGTGTTAAGGGTGGAGTCATGGGAACAAAGTAGGCATGCAGATAATTGTACTTGTATTTGAACAATAAGGGTGGCACCTCAATCCTCTTTCCTTCACGTCCTATGTATTCAGTTACTCTAGTCCTTGCCAAGGGGTCAGCAATGAGGATGATCTCCAAGTTGTACTCTGCGTAGGCCAGGTTGAGTGGGTATTTGGTAAAATTCCAGGTCTAAAGGGTGCTCCTGGGGGACGGTATAATGCCTGGGTAGGATTGATAGGTTGGTCTCCAGAGGGGGCAGTTACCTGATGGTCTACTTGAATGGAGTTGAGATGGAAGATCACTAAGACTAGGTAAGGTAAGATTTGTTCAAACCAAAGGTTCATAAAACTTTATTATCAAAAATGATAATGTGGTCATCACCATACCGCCAGGGTTTTTATACCATGGAAAATTGCTTCTTCAATTTTTGCAGGGTTCAGGTTTTCAGACAAGGCACTGGCGGGGCATGGATCTTGGCTTAGAGTATTGAGGGCAGCAGATCCAGGTTGTTCCTGATCTGGTGAATAGAAATGACAATGCTTTGTTCTGCTGCCGCTGTTCACTATGTCACCTGAGTAGTTCAATTGTACTACCCATTCTGGGTGGAAGGCTGGCAGTTGCTGGTGGTCATTGGCAGAGTTAACAATAGGTTTTGTTTTAACCTAATTAAGGCAAGCTACAACCTCTGCATAGGTCTGGATCTTTGGTGGCTCAAGGTTGGCATCAATCTGGTGACTATTTGGGGAATTGTCCTTGGGAGACTGGCGGGTCTCAGAGTAACTCGTCAACTCGGGTTTGCAATTCAACAAGTGGGTGGTCTCCTGTCCACTTTGTATGACTCAAGTAGTCTTTGGAGGGTCAGGGTTTGATTCCAGGGTTTCCAATGTTGATTTCAAAACTCCAGTATTGGCGTTTGGCAGGTTGGCAGGTATAGTAGTAGGTTCTTCCCCAACCTCCTTTTGCCAGACTAGATCTCCTTTGTAAGGTATGGGTCTTCATTGGCACCAGTTTGGCAACAGTCTGGCAATTGTTCAGGGAATCCTCCATAGTAAGTCTGCGGGTTGTGGAGTAATTTAACAATTCAAGCCTGTGACTTAACGGGTTGGCAGGTCCTGGAGAGTTTGATCCGCCTTCAGGGAACTGAGGTTCAACTCTTGGGTTTTCAATACAAGTATTGAAATGTCGTTCATGACAGTGGGGTCTTTCCCTTTGGTTTTATACTCAGTGTTGTACAGGATTG
Organism: Entomophthora muscae; assembly: GCA_014839935.2. Lineage (NCBI taxonomy): Eukaryota > Fungi > Entomophthoromycota > Entomophthoromycetes > Entomophthorales > Entomophthoraceae > Entomophthora > Entomophthora muscae. The sequence goes on along the minus strand of QTSX02001537.1, from coordinate 169,757 downwards.
GCCAGTCAGGGTCCAGGTGGTCAGAGTGATTCTATCTGGGCTGGCATAGTCTAGATAGAGCATCTAACGTGACCAGCCCTGCCCCCTTTTGTATTAGATGTCCAAGTTAAGCTTTTCCAGCAAGGACATCCATTTGGCTTGTTGCTGTGTGAGTGCATTCTGATTTTTGAAATATATTAAGGATTTATGGTCATTTAATACTTGAATGTTTAAATGTCCTTCTAGATAACATCTCCATTTCTTGCATGTGTGATATATTGCTTCAAATTCCTTATTGTGTATTGGGTATCTCTGCTCATTATTAGTTAGTTTTCTGCTTTTGTAACATACTGGCAGGAAGTCTTGCTGCCCTGGCTGGCAGATGCGCAGGACTGCGCCAATGGCAGTGTTGCTGGCATCTGACTCAAGCTTGTAGCACACGTTATTGTTAGGGTATTGCAAGATTGGTGCTTCAATCAAAGCTTGTTTTAATAATTGTAAATTCATGTCACATTATGGAGTCCAGATGAATTTCTTTTTGGCATTACCCTTGGTTAAATCTTTGATTGATGTGGTGAGCTTTCCACAGTCTTTGATGTATTTCCTTAGGTAAGCTACCATACCAAGAAAGCATCTAACTTGTTTAATGGAGGTGGGGTGTTGCATGTTATTTATGGCTTTAATTTTGTCTGGATCTGCTTTGATGCCACTGTCAGAGACAATGTGGTTTGAGAACAGGAGTTTCTTTTTCATAAATTGGCACTTACTTGGTTTTGCATAAAGTTTGTGCTTTGCAAGTTGATTGAATGTCTTGAAGACATGCATGAGGTGTTCCTCTTTTGTTTTTGAGAATATGATGATATTGTCAAGGTAGCATAATGTATTTGAGAGATTATTTAGTGCTTGGGTCATCATGGTGACAAACATTGCAGGAGCGTTGGTCATCCCAAAGTTCATAACTCTACATTTGAAGGATCCAAATTGTGTACGGAATGCAGTCTTTGGTATGTCCTTTTCCTTTACTTCAACTTGGTTGTAACCTGAGGTGAGATCAATTTTGGAGAAAAGTTGGCTCCTGAGAGTCTTGCAAACAGATCCTCTATAAGTGGGAGAGGGTTTTATTCTTTACTGTACTTGCATTGAGAGCTCTATAGTCAGTTACTAGACGTAGAGTTCCTTTCTTTTTCTTTACAAGGAATACTGCTGCCCCCCATGGGGATTCAGACAGGCGGTTGAAGCCTTTTGCTAGATTGTCCTCAATGTGTGTTTTGAGGGTTTGGGTCTCCATGGGAGAGAGTCTGTAGAGGGGTGCAGGTTTGGGCATGGCTTTGCATAAGTCAATGCCATGTTTGACCTCCCATTTGGGGGGTAGCTTGGTGAGTTCTTCTTTGATTACATGGGCGTATTCATTTAGGAGTGCCACAAGTTCTGGGCATTGGATCTTTTGTGTTTGTATGTTATTGAACTCAGTGTACCTCATTATGTGGAGGGTACTATCTTTGGTTAGACGTTCTGAGTCATCTTGTTTTATGACCTGGACAAATACTGTGTCTCTTAGAATGATGTCATTGAGTTCTTTGAGGATATTAAAATTGACTCCGTTGCGTCTGATGGTCATGGTATTTTTTTTTCAACATACGCTGGGGTTCACTCAGGTGAACCAGTCCATGCCTGCTATAATGTCATGGTTTATGTTGTTCATGACAAGTCCTTTGATGGACGTTTGTATGCCTTGGAGGTCAATTCTGAAGGGATCTGTTTTGCCTTTGAGTAGAACCTTTGATTTATCTGCCATTCTGGCATATTTAAGTTGGATTTGACAACTGGTATTTTGTATTTGGTTACAAATGGTTTGCTAATCATAGTGTGTTGTGCACCAGAGTCAAATAAAATTTTATGTGTTTGTGATTTGTAAGTGCATGGGTAGACAAGAAGTTGTGAGCAATCTTTAATTTTTACGTTCATAAAAATGGAGGATTGTGGGACATGTGGGATGCAAGCAGCAAAGTTTGTGCCTTAGTACAGTTTCTTGTTAAGTTGGGGGGAGACGGGGGCACTTAAGCCTGTTCCCCCTCCTCTTTTCCCTATTCCTCTGTTTTGAGACCTTTCTGGTCAGAGAATTTAGGGTCAGATTTATAGCAGGTTGCTACTTCAGCATTGTTAACTTTGGTGGTGTCCTCTTTCTTGGGACGGGAGCGGTTTGAGCTTTGGCTGTGATTGCCATTGTTGCAATTGTAGTTGTTGTTGTTATGGTTGGTATTTTGGCGTCATTGCCTTTGTAGTTTTCTCTACCATTACCATTTGAGGAACAATTGCCGTTGCATGCAGCATATTCCATGTTTGCGCATTTTTCTGCACGCTTGGCTTCTGCAATGAGCGCAGGCATGGAGGTATTAGCCTCTGGGCGGATGAGGGCAGCAAAGAGGGTTTCATTCTGTTGACGAATGAGACTCTGGTATATATGTTATCAGCTTGTGCTGGGTTTTGGATTTTGCAATGTATTTCCTCAAATTTATTGGTGTAAGCTGCAATAGTGATCTTCTGAGGAAGATCACTGAGCTGTATTGCAATGTCTTGGAGGGATTTGGTGACGCAGAAATTGTGGGTGATGTCTGCTTTGAACTCTTCCCAGTAGTCAAGCTGGTTGTCAGTCTGTGAGCCAACACAGGTGGCAAACCAGTTAGCTGCGGCTTTGTACAGGCGCTTGCTGGCTCTGGACTCATTTCTTGTGGGGGATGCGGCTGGCACGGAGTTTGGTGGCTGTGTGGTCTAGCCAGTTGATGATGTTTTCTTTGTTTTTACCAAAGACTTGTCAATACCAATGTATTTGATGTTGGTCATTTCATCTTTGATAGGTGGTTGTGCGTTTGTTTGTGGTTGAAGAGAGCAACTGTATTGAATAATCTTGGCGCATGCTTTGGGCATGACCAGACCTTTGAATACGGTGCATCCACTTAGTATATCTTTATTGATGTTGTGGGCGCAGAAGTTTGTTTTCCAGGTCTCCTAGGATGTGGCCTGGTTGAGTACATGAGCAAAGGTGGGCAGGTTTTGCTCAGTCATTTTCTCTCTCATGGGTGTGGTCAAAAATCTTAGCTGCTACCAGTGATAAGGAGTGCCTTTTTGGGGAAGCTTCAAATATGGAATTAAGAAAGAAGAGAAGTATCTTTTATTGGATAATACTTTAGACTTATATAGACTTGGCTGTGGCAGGGATTTAGTTGGATCAAACCTAGGGGTTGGTCATGTGCAAGATGGGTTCAAGCCACTGGATACTTGGACAGTCAGGTGATATTGCTTGGTTACCATTCTTGGTATGTCAAACAATATATTGGAAGGGGACCAAATCAGGCAATGGCTGGATGTTAAGTAGGTTGGTGGTAGCCAGAATGCTTGTACATCCAGACCCTCAACAATATGATAAGATGATGTTTATTAGATAATTAATTAGTTGATATAATACATTGGGGAGTCACAGGCCCATCAGGGGGTGGCAATGTGGCAAGTTTGATATTAGCTTTTGGCTTGTAATATGATAGGCGAGGGATCAGCGCGTCAAATTGTAATGCTCCTATTCAGGAGTTAATACCTGTAATTTGACATTAGCTACATGATCCTCTGTACCATTAGTTAAATTATGGTGTGACTCTTCAAGAAAACAGTGAAAGTCCACATGTTTGGTGGTTTGCAGGTGGGGCTAATGTTGGCCAAGTAAAAGTTTGGTTGATTGTTGAAGGTAGAGGCCATGTAGGGAATTATGTCTACTAGGGAAGGTAAGGACTAGCTAGTAGGTGTAAAGACTACTAGAGGCAAATGTTGTCTCCACCCAGCAGAATATATTGGCTGCTGTGGGCTAGAGGTCTTCACCCAGCAGGGAACTGTGGCTGCTTGGGGTGAAGAATGAGATAGCTCAGCAGGGAACTTTGTCTGTTTGGGGTGGGTTTGATCCATCCTGATAGATAGTGTTTGCTGCTCAGGCTGGAGGATGTTTAGACCCTGGCAAGTAACGTGGTCTGCCAGGGTAGAAGTTTTTTCCAGCATGGTAGGGGACACCTACCAGGGCTTTAAGTTTTGGACCCCTGGCAGGTAGCGCAGGCTGCCAGGGAGGGGAAGAGATTTGAGGGCTCTATGTACCCTGATACGCTTGCAGGAGGTCTGTGAGCAAGCATCCTACCTAACGGACTGGTAGGATGTCCTTGTTTATGCACTTATTAGAGCTTTGGGGGGAACTCAAAGTGATCATTGGAGGGCATAGATTTGCTTGGAGATGTCATCAAGGTGGTTTTCTTGGGGAAGCAGCTGCAGAACTTGGTGTGATCAGGCCTCTGGGAAGTAAAGCTGATTACTTTGTAACTGAAAGCCCAGATTTAATCACCTGGGTGAGTAAAAACAATGCATATACATTGATCTATGGTTGAATGGCCTAAGTGGAGTGCCACTTGTGAGGGTCCAGTCAAACGCCAGTTCAATGTAGACTCCTGCCTGGGTCTACAGGTTCTGGTAACAGGGACTGAGATAAAGAACCAATGTGGTTCAAGGGATTAGCAGAGAAGACTAGTAAGAAGGACTGTTTGATCACAGTGAAAACTAGTTGCGGGGCTGTTGGTCCATATTGAAGTTTTGAAAACAAAATGGTTCATTGTGCAGGTGGAACCAAGGTGGTTCCTAGTGAGGATAAGTTGAAGGGCTCAGAGATCATGATGCAGGAGTAGCTGGTCATGATAAAGGAGTAGCCAGAGGACTGATAAGCTGTTGAAAGACTGGAATGAGCTGTTTGTTGTCTAAGATGGAATTATTGCTGGTTTAGCTGAAGAGCTGGAATATGAGCTGGCTGAAGGATCAGAAGATGATGATGAACTGGTGGTCCAGAGAAATGAGCCAAGATTTTGCCAAATTGATTTGCAAAAGTGGGAAGATGTGGAATATTTTTCCTTGGTTTAGTAGTAAAATCAAGAAGGAATGTGGATAGAAGTGTGGGTAAGATATTTATTTATTAAGTTCCTAGGATAGATTAAGGTATGTTGCTATGAGAGCTGGATACAAAGTTGTTTTGGTGGGATGTTTTCCTTGGATTTTACTATATTTGTGAATATATGGGGAAAACGTTAAAGAGGTTAAAAAACAATTTAAATAGTATTCTACTATTTAAATTGGTTCAGGTTGAATGCAGGAAAGACTAGTGCCAGAATAATAGACTGGTTAACGCTTTGGTGCACAAAGAGTTGCCAATTTGAGCGGTTTAAGCGATGGAAAATGATTTCTTAGTTGGATCCTGGGGGAACTTCCGAAATGATCTCTTTCTGCGCTCTGCATTTATTGGTTGAGTTCTGGAAGGTTTCCTGATAAAAAAGATTGGTTGAAAGCCAAAAGCTTAAAGTATAAGCAAGGAAATAGTGAATTAATACTTTAAGCTTTTGAGAAAGTAAGTATGTGAGCTTAAGTTATTATAAGAAAAAGTGAGCGGCAATGGTTTAAACTTTGAAGAAAGCCATTTTGAAGGCAGAACCGTTGGGAAAAGAAAGCTATAAGAGAGTAGCTAGCTGGAAAGTTACAGGATCTTTTCAGGGTCTTTTTGAAGTCTTTCCCAGGCCTTTTGAGTTTCTGCCAAAAGGTTTTTGGAAGGCTTTTGATCACCACCAGGAGCTTGGTTGGACTGATACAAGTTGAATACCAAGGCCACTAAAGATATACAGGGAGCTGAAGCCCAAGAATAAGGAGCTGGATCCTAAGCGCAGCGCAGGAGTCTAATTCTAAGGAGCAGGAGTCCAAGTTTAAGGAACAAAAGTCTAATTCATAGGAGCAGAAGTCCAAGACCAAGTACAAGGAGTCCAAGATATTGTTGGAGGACTCCAAGTATTAGCAAATCTATATTGTTTCTTGAACCCCCAGGCCATATGCCAGAAGGTTTCTAAGGGGATCTTACTTCTGAGAGTGAATAAAATCCCATTTTAACCCCTATACATATTTCTGAGATACATTTTCCCTTACTAGAGAATGACAACCCCTTCCAGACGGTCCCTGGCTATGACCCAGGACACACTTTGGGGACTGGTGGACAGAACCCCACAAAACCCCTGTGTATTTTGAGATACATTAACAGGTGGGGAAGTAATCTTGGTAGCAACAGTATATATTCAACAGTGGTAGCACAGGTAGGTTATTGTTGTGAGTGCCGCCATTCACCATGTTTTGATTTTGCCTTTGTTGGGTTATTTTGAGGACAAATCTCTTTCTTTCACTTTTTCCCTTCAAAATGAGGCTGGCTCCAAATAAGGAAATATAATTTTTCAGTTTCCTGATCCTGCGCAACTCACTTGCCCCACTCATGCCTGTGGTAGTGATCCTACCATCCTGGTATTGTTTTGTGGTATTGTAAACCACTATATATTCCATTTCCTATTTTCCAATAAAATTAAGTTCTATTCACATTTTTGTCTTTGTATCTCCATGTACTTTGGCGCCTCTCTAGCCATGTCTAGTAGATATTATTCATTCAGGGCCACAAGGTAATTGCATAGCCTTTCCTGCCATTCTAACCAAGACTTAGTACAAATCCAATCCTAAGGTTAGGATTTCCTGTTGTGACTCTGTGCCGCACCTCAGATCATGACAGTTATCCACATCTATGTGCTTCAAGGAAAATTTCACCCAAAAAAGAACCCAGTAGATGGCTCTTTCAACTAGATGAAGTAGATATGAAGAGGGAAAAGACATCCCCACAGGATACATCATCTTCAAAAATACCTACATGCCTAGTGAGTGGTACAACTTTCTCAGTACACATGGTGTTCCAAATCTTCCCACAACTCAGGCTATCTATGAAGTACCCAATATTGCATTAAAGCTCCTCTTTCAGGAATAACACCTTTCCCCCTCTTGAAACCCAAAGTCTGGGAAAAGATTCAACCCCTGGGCGAGATCAATCACATGCCACATACTGCTAGCCTCAGAGACCAAGGGGCACCTGTTTGTATTTTTTGGGATTGAGCTCCCTCTGATTTGAACTATAGATGCTAGTATGAATGAAGGACAAAGTACTGATCTACCAATGGTGGCACCTACCAAGGGACACAGCTGTGATGATCCACATGAAAGTGGTTTTACAGGCAGAGCTAATGTTGGCCAAGAAAGGAATAGTCACTTGAGACAGGTAAATGTTGGTTGTGTATTAATATGTCTAGCATGGGCAAATGAGGAGCAATGGTGTTAGTGGAGGAATGTGTGATAGAAATTGCAGGATAGTAAGAAGCTATCTCTAAGTGGTGGGGAATTACCACCCAAATCCACATAGATTTAATGATTAACCACCCACGCAGCTTCAGATAACGTTTCGTAAAATTTCCAAATGAGATACTAGGATTAAGTAAAATAATTAATCCCAACTATAGTAGCCCAAGATAAATAGCCTGGGAAAGAATCAGAGTGTCTTCAGAATAAAATTCAGGACATTGAGATATAACAAGATTTTCAGCTTAAAAGACAGGTGGAACAACTCCAAGATTGGTAGTCATGGAATTAACAATTGGCAGTGTCAACAACAAAGTACCCACAATTGGGCCCCATCTGCCAGTAATGATCTGGCTGAGAATCAGATTGTAGGGGATGTAGTGTAACAACCCAACTATAGGATGCATTCTTAAAATAAAATTAGACCAAGGGATATGTGATTTTTATTGAGTAAATTTTGGGAGGACTCAACTCTTAAGAGTTGATACAGTGAAAATTATTCAATATATAACAAAAATCAACTAAGCAATACCGCCTTGATCCTGGGCTCCTATTCCTTCCACATTGTCAAGTGAGTATCTAGTACAGGTTGCAAAATACCCTTGAGTGACCAACTTCTGATGACCATGCTGATAAATAAGTTCATATTGGGTGACACTTAAATTATATCAATTTATCAACACCAACTTACAGGGGAATCAGATTCAACCGGCAAACTGGGGCAGCTGTAACCCATTTTACATTCAACTGTTTGATTCAAGTCTGTAAATCAGTCAATTTAGTTAAAGGTTTTTGAGCTTTCCTACTTGACCAGATAATACCTGGGTTTATGGAACTTACTGTGATAGAATGGTGGTGGATTAGGTCTTGGTCCATGCTTTAAGATGGTGGGTAAGTGGTGAAAATTGAGGTGAGCAAGCACACAGGTGGTTAACTTTACCTAGGATGGAGGGGTAAAGTTTCTCCCTATGATGGTCAAATAGCTTTGAGAAGGTCTTGAAGCTACTAGGCAAGATTAAATATGCTTGGAACCATCATTGAGGTGGCTGTCCAGAGAAACATCTTCAGAAATTAATGTTTTGGAGGTGTCTGGGAAGTGAAGTTGATTACTTTACACCTGAAAATCAAAATAACATCTTGTGTTGTTAATTAAAACTTACCAGAGTTTTGACTGGCCTACTGAATAGTAGTTTGAAATTTTGATAAACTTAAAAAAATATTTTGCTTTTGTCCTGATATGGTTTTCTTGCTCAAATATGTCAGGGATCCACTCATTTGGGAGTTTTTATCCAAATAAATGGAGAATAACTCCCAAATTAAACTTTACCAGAGTAAATCCAACTGGGATCCCCATCATCAAAATATAAAGAAGATGCTCTGAAGGTCTGAATCTCTCCAAAAAAGGAGTGTAATGGTTTAAAAGGTAATAAACTCTATTATAGCCCAGCACATACCAAGGGGTATAAGTATATAAAATAGGAGGGAAGTATGCCTTTTAAACATACAGAGCATGATTATGGTGAACTCTAAATCTGTAACAAATAGGTTATTTGGATTTAACAGTAGGGTAGGTTCATGAGAATCAAAATTTATGTTAGCTTGTAAGAGCATGGGGTGCAAACAAAGACCCAAATTAGGATTTTTAGGCTTCATTATGGAGGGGACTACACAATTCAAACTACTAATATGTTATTTTAAAGAATATGAAATATATTGAAAGTTGAAGAAGGGTGCTGTTTTCTAGGGCGCAGCCAAGACACACAACAGGAAATGCTAACAGCAGGGTTGGGATTGTACTAAGCCAGAGGTTAGTCTTCAGGGATAAATAAGGAGTTTACCTTAAGGCCCTGGGAATGATAATTATCAGAAATCTCATATAGATATGAATAGGTAGATGACATAAAAGTTCAATAAAAGTCACAAAGGGAAAATATTAATAGTGATGAGGAGCAACTTTTGGGGAAGCTTGGAAGATAGTTTTGGAGAAAAAGAAGGGTAATTTTATTGGATTGCATTTTAGGCTTATATATTGTGTTTTATGTGGCAGGGACTTAAGTTGGATCAATGATTGGAGGCCAGGTGTGAGTCATATTAGAATAAATGTATATTTGGACAAGTTATAGGAAATTGGTTTGCTGCTAATTTGGGAATGTCAAACTATATATTAGATTGGCTTCAAACCAGGCAATAACTGTATTTTACTTTTGTTGGCAATCACTAGAGCACTTGTACATCCAGATCATTGATAATAGAGCTTAATTTTATTGGATAGATAAATGATTCTTATATGACAAGTGTTTACCACAGAACAGTAGAAGGACAGATAAAATTTATGGCCACTCTTATAAGGGGGCAAGGATCAATTATGTCATAATAAAAAATGATGAATGGGAACTTCACCTATTTCAGGCTGATCCCCATTTAGAGTTTCAAAAAGGAATTGAAGGATTTTGCACTCAAAGTCTGACTCATCCAAAGGTAATATCAAAAAGGCATGCATATTGTGATTCACAAGAAAGGGAAAAATATTGTTAGAACCCTTTGTCCCAAAGGAAGCTATCAGCTTCAATAATGATGGGAATTTGGGGTATGAGTGAAAGGTTTCCACATTGATCCTGATCATTCTGGTGGTAGTGCAATAATTAATTACAGGCATGCACAGGCTGCAGTCTGTAAAACTGGAATAAGTTAAGGCTTGATTATCTGACAGGTTGGTTACTTCTTTACTGGGATAGAAGATATTATCAGGATTACTTCTGATATCAATCTTCAGACCACCAAATTACTCCAAATATGAAAAGGGAAGGGAGAAATTCCATCTCCCAACCATCAGTATCAGCAACAAATCTCATTTGTTAGCCAAACCATTCAGGCCAAAGAATTAAAACAACAGACAAAACTCACTAGGAAACAAAGCTATTTATGCCCAACAGTGGATCAGATGCTTGTTGTGTCCAAGCAGGCATCTGCTAGTCTGGTACCCACATGCCAGTCTCAAAGACTCAACCTGCTGCCAGATACCCACCTGGGTTACTGCCCACCCCCCACTCCATCCAATCAGGAGCAGGGACCTACTCCAGTCAATCAGGGATTTTCAGCAATCCCAGGAAGACAGGAACATCTCCTGACACCAACCAATGGGGATCTGGGCCCCAGGACATATGGGTAGGTCCAAACCTAGCTCATAATGAGCAATCAAGATTGAAAATAAAAACAGGGAATAATCTGGGCCCCAAGTCTACTATCACTCCAGCAAGCCTGGAAGCAATAGCCAATCAGAAGAAATTCTCCCTTACCCTTGAATAATAGAGGAACAAGGATTTGGCCTTCAATCACTCTTCAAACACCAAGAGTCTTAATATAGACTCTTGAGACTCTCAATTCTTTGCTTTCACTCCCATTTAAATTTTTTTGCATCAATGGGTGCACTTAAAATAAAGGACCACCTCTCAGTGATAATTTGTGCTATCATTAAGAGATTACCCCCCCCCAATAATACTTCTTTTTTCTTCTCCTTCCAGACCAGACAAGACCAACTATTGAGACCTCCAATCCCAACTTATGAGGATGAACAACCTCATTTTTACAGCAGTGTTAACAGCCTGTCTTGGGATTGGGGGATACCAGAAAGATCCTTCTTTGTTTGGACTTTCACCTGAAGGACTTAGAGGAATGCCCTATAAAGAGAAAGTACAACTTAACTCTTCTTATAGTGCTTTGTTGTCTCCACTAGTATCCCTAACGTCAACAATGTCATTAATCATCTAAATCTCTGTTTATTACATCATGTTGTACTTTTCAGGAAGCTTCAGGCAATATAATACACACCAAGGTGATTAAACAATTAATGAAAGTCTACCCTACTATCACTGGGCTGACTGGCTTCCAGGTTGCCAACCTTTTGCCCTACTTTGTTCAGCTAATTTCCATTGATCCTGGGTATTACAGGTATGTGTTACTTGCCAAGACTTATATTGTTCTTAAGGCTTGACTGGTTCTCTGATTTTGATTGGTAGCTTGGGTCACAGGTTAATATATTCATATCCATTTTTCATTTGGTTTTATATTTATTGATTGGATTTTTAAGTACAGAGGTGTTTTTGGAACCGCAGATGGTTGATTTATCATTAATTATTTTCAATTGTGCTTGGAGTGAAAAAAGATCTTAGTTTGAACTTATTTTTAATCTGATATTCAGATTTTGAATTACAAACTATTTTTGCTTTTAATCTTGTTTTTGTTTTAGGTTTTGATTTTTTTATATTTTAAACACATATTATTTAAATTGTTATAGATTTTTTTAATTACTAATTACAATAGGAGTATTTATGCACTTAAATATGCAGTTTTTTATCTGATCAATTGTCAATAATGAATTTCTCAATTAAACTAATTTCTTCATTTATACTTTTTGTCTTTTTATAAGGAGAAATAATGTATTTCCTTAAGAAATGGGTTGGATAAATACTTGAGACTTCTTAATACTTACCAGCCTCATTTAATCTGGATTATCTCCACTAAGGCTACTAGGATTGAGTCTCTGTATAAACTTTATTTCCCCTTTCCTAATAAAAAATTCCTTTTTGCTTATTGATTTTTATGCTGAATCTTCAGCGCTCATATTCCATTCACTAGAAAGATCATTTTATTCATATACAGGTTAAAGAGGCTTAAAGCCAAAACCTCACATCTTACATATTTAAGACTTTTGCCCAAGCTCTTTGTTATGTTAAGTAAAAAAGTTAACTCAAAAACTTGGGTGAAAAAGAACAGTGGTGACACATGAAGAAATACCTGCTTCTGATGACCTAAGTGGATGGCAGTGATAGAGGCTCAAGAATATACTTATTAAATATAATAAGCTCTAGTTAATGGTATAAGTTTTGAACGGTTTGGGGACATGTTGAGAAAGAGCTTTAAAAATTCTCTGTAGTGGGTTACTGGAGAAGAAAAATACCAGAATAGTTTAGGGAAACGCTGAGAAACAAGTTTCAGTGTTTCTCCAAAGCAAGTTGCTAGAGAAGCAGGAGTGAGAAAATTTTGTGGAAACCTTTTGCTTTTATTTTGTTGCAGAGGCAAAATTGAAGAGAAAATGTTAAATAAATTGCAGTAAACAAGTCTTCTGATGAATTTCTATAAAAAAACAACCTGGTTTTAAAACAATAAAACATTGAAGAAATTGGGGGAAACATGTAGGGTTTAAGGCAAAATTGTCATATATTTGCTTGGCAAAACATTTGTTTCCTATTTAAGTTTTGGGAAAAAATTTAAAGCAGAGTGAAGTGCTTAGGATTTTGATGAAGAAAATGGATAGGATTGATTAGGTTTGAAGCTTATTCTACTAATGCCTTTTCATTAGTAGAATAATATAAAGCTTAATGAATATACTTAAAAACAGCAGAAAAATTTAATGAGATTGGCTAGAGTAAGTTTAAAAGCTTACTTTATTATAGTAATGTGAGAGCTCAGATAGTTAACACTTTTGAAAGAGCCAGTCTAAAGGGGGTTTAGCCTAAGACAGGGGGGCTATATAAAAGTGATTGGATTAACAAGATCTAGAGGAAGACTACTTTTAAGAGTTCTTTAGTTTAAACATATCCTGAGTCTCAAAATCAATAAAAATTCTCCCTAAAGCAGTGGATCAAGAGCTGATGACCCCCCAGAAATTCCTAAAAAGTAGCTGACCCCAAATTCTGCAAATATTTACATTTTAGAATATTTATAAGGGTATTTTTCTTAATAAATAAAGACTTTGATAGACCCATATATTTTTAAGCCATAGAGCCATGGAGTCTTTTGTCCATATCTTCTGCCCAAATTATGATCAAGATGAGTAGTATAGAAAGCAGTTCAGAAGGTTATCAAGGAGCCAAACACCTGAGGAGTAATGGACAAGACTTTCAAGAAGAATTGTACTTACAACAAGAGAAAATTATCCTGCAAAAGAAGTTTGACAAACTCTTTCAGTTGCTGCACATCACCAAAAAAAAGACTCAAGAAGAGGTCATGATACATGAATAAGATGCAAGGATTGTAGTAGGAAAAGTCATGAAGGAGTTTGCAGGACTACAGGCATGGTACATGCACTAAAATTAGAGCTCAGTCACTTGATGGAATTTCACCCTAACTCAGCTGGCCCTGTCTTTAATCCAGGACACATAATGGCCACCTCCTAGAAGCAGTAGCACCACACTAGGGTGCTTCTGTTACCTTTTATAATTAAATATTTACACTACTCTTAGTGGTAGGTAGGTTTATTAGGATATTGATTTTCTGATTAATATTGAGGGTCTAGATTTACAGGCATTCTGGCTACCACCAACCTACTTAACATCCAGCCATTGCATGATTTAGTCCCCTTCCAATATACTGTTTGACATACCAAGAATGGTAACCAAGCAATATCACCTGGTTGTCCAAGTATCCAGTGGCTTGAACCCATCTAGCACATGACCAACCCCTGGGTTCAATCCAACTAAATCCCTGCCACAGCCAAGTCTATATAAGTCTAAAGTATTATCCAATAAAATATACTTATCTTCTTTCTTAGTTCCATATTTCAAGCTTCCCCAAAAGGCGCTCCTTATCACTGGTAGCAGCTACAGGTTTTTGACCACACCCATGAGAGAGAAAATGAAGGACCAAAACCCGCCCACCTTTGCTCACGTACTCAACCAGGCCACATCCTAGGAGACCTGGAAAACGTACTTCTGCGCCCACAACATCAATAAAGATATACAAAGTGGATGCACTGTATTCAAAGGTCTGGTCATGCCCAAAGCATGCGCCAAGATTATTCAATACAGTTGCTCTCTTCAACCACAAACAAACGCACAACCACCTATCACAGATGAAATGACCAACATCAAATACATTGGTATTGGCAAGTTCTTTGGTAAAAACAAAGAAAACATCATCAACTGGCTAGATCACACAGCCACCAAACTCCGCGCCAGCTGCATCCCCCACAAGAAATGAGTCCAGGAAGCCAGCAAGTGCCTGTACAAAGCCGCAGCTAACTGGTTTGCCACCTGGGTTAGCTCACAAACTGATGACCAGATTGACAACTGGGAAGAGTTCAAAGCAGACATCACCCACAATTTCTGCGTCACCAAATCCCTCCAAGACATTGCAATACAGCTCAGTGATCTTCCTCAGAAGATCACTATTGCAGCTTATACTAATAAATTTGAGGAAATACATTGCAAAATCCAAAACCCAGCACAAGCTGATAACATATATACCAGAGTCTCATTCATCAACAGAATGAAACCCTCTTTGCTGCCCTCATCCGCCCAGAGGCTAATACCTCCATGCCTGCGCTCATTGCAGAAGCCAAGCATGCAAAAAAATGCGCAAACATGGAATATGCTGCATGCAACGACAATTGTTCCTCAAATGGTAATGGTAGAGAAAACTCCAATGGCAATGAAGCCAAAATACCAACCTTAAAAACAGCAACTACAATTGCAACAATGGCAATCACAGCCAAAGCTCAAACCGCTCCCGTCCCAAGAAAGAGGACACCACCAAAGTTAACAATGCTGAAGTAGCAACCTGCTATAAATCTGACCCTAAATTCTCTGACCACAAAGGTCTCAAAAGAGAGGAACAGGGAAAAGAGGAGGGGGAACAGGCTTAAGTGCCCCTGTCTCCCCCCAACTTGACAAGAAATTGTACCAAGGCACAAACTTTGCTACTTGCATTCCCCGAGTCCCACAATCTTCCATTTTTTGAACGTAAAAATTAAAGATTGCTCACATCTTCTTGTCTACCCATGCACTTACAAATCACAAACACATAAAGATTTATTTGACTCTGGTGCACAACACACTATGATTAGCAAACCATTTGTAACCAAATACAAAATACCAGTTGTCAAATCCAACCTAAATACACCAGAATGGCAGATAAATCAAAGGTTCTACTCAAAGGCAAAACAGATCCCTTCAGAATTGACCTCCAAGGCATAAAAACGTCCATCAAAGGACTTGTCATGAACAACATAAACCATGACATTATAGCAGGAATGGACTGGTTCACCCAAGTGAACCTCAGCGTATGTTGGAAAACAAATACCATGACCATCAAACGCAACAGAGTCAATTTTAATATCCTCAAAGAACTCAATGACATCATTCTAAGAGACACAGTATTTGCCCAGGTCATAAAACAAGATGACTCAGAACGTCCAACTAAAGATAGTACCCTCCACATAATGAGGTACACTGAGTTCAATAACATACAAACACAAAAGATCCAATGCCCAGACTTTTGGCACTCCTAAATGAATACACCCATGTAATCAAAGAAGAACTCACCAAGCTACCCACCAAACAGGAGGTCAAACATGGAATTGACTTATGTAAAGCCATGCCCAAACCTGAACCCCTCTACAGACTCTCTCCCATGGAGACCCAAACCCTCAAAACACACATTGAGGACAATCTAGCAAAAGGCTTCATCCGCCTGTCTGAATCCCCATGGGGGGCGGCAGTATTCCTTGTAAAGAAAAAGAAAGGAACTCTACGTCTAATAACTGACTATAGAGCTCTCAATGCAAGCACAGTAAAGAATAAAACCCTCTCCACTTATAGAGGATCTGTTTGCAAGACTCTCAGGAGCCAAATTTTCTCCAAAATTGACCTCACCTCAGGGTACAACCAAGTTGAAGTACAGTAGTTTTAAAAGCTATGGCAACAAGAGAAAACAATTCAGATTTAAACAAAATTTAAATGAATTTCAAATCTATTGTAAATCAATATAAACTGGTTTATTTTTAATTTTATTTAAATCTGAGTTCATTTTGTTTGAATCTGAATTGTTTTTGCTTGTTGCCATAGCTTTTAAAACTACTTTAAAGGAAAAGGACATACCAAAAACTGCGTTCTGTACAAAATTTGGATCCTTTGAATGTAGAGTAATGAACTTTGGGCAGACCAACACTCTTGCAAAATTTGTCACCATGATGAACCCAGCACTAAACAGTCTCTCAAATACATTATGCTACCTTGAAAATATCATCATATTCTCAAAAACCAAAGAGGACCACCTCACGCATGTCTGTGAGACACTCAATTGACTCACAAAGCACAAACTTTATGAAAAACCAAGTAAGTGCCAATTTATGAAAAGGAACTCCTGTTCTTGGGCCACATTGTCTCTCACAGTGGCATCAAAGCAGATCCAGACAAAATTAAAGCCATAAATAACATGCAACGCCCCACCTCTGTTAAACAAGTTCATGCTTTCTAGTATGGTAGCTTACCTAAGGAAATACATCAAAGACTGCAGAAAACTAACCACACCAATCAATGACTTAACCAAGGGTAATGCCAAAAAGAAATTCATCTGAACTCCATAATGTGACAAGAATTTCCACTTATTAAAACAAGCTCTGATTGAAGCACTAATCTTGCAATACCCTAACAATAATGGTTGCTATGAGCTTGAGTCAGATGTCGGCCCCACCGCCATTGGAGCAGTCCTGCGAATCCACCAGCCAGGGCAGCAAGACTTCCTGCCAGTATTTTACAAAAGCAGAAAACTAACCAACACTGAGAAGAGATAACCAATAAACAATAAGGAATTGCTAGCAATATACCACACTTGCAAGAAATGGAGATGTTATCTGGAAGGACATTTAAACGTCCAAGTAGTAACTGACCATAAATCCTTAATCTATTTCAAAACTCAGAACACACTTGCACAGTGGAAAGCCATATGGATGTCCTTGCTGGAACAGCTTAACCTGGACATCCAGTAAAAAAAGGGGGCAGAGCTGGTCACGGCTGATGCTCTCTCTAGACTATGTCAGCCTAAGAGGATCACCCAAACCTGGACCCTGACTGGCCAAACCTGTACAACACTGAGTATAAAACCAAAGAAAAAGACCCCTCAACACATCAACTGACCCATAATATATTAGTAAGAAACAAAAAGTACTTTAATGTATCAAATGGCACAGTATATCAAATTATCAATGAAAATATATCCCATACATCCCACTTGCACAAATAGTTGACACCATACTAAGACATCTCCGCCTACTAGGACATACAAAGGCTAACAACCTATACCTCATACTAAAAGAAATAGTATGATGGCCAAACCTCAAACAGAATATAATTGATGTTCTAAAAAAGTGCACAGTATGCAAGAAATACACCAGTACAAAGGCTCCTCAGCCAACAGTCAACCCAGTACTGGACCCTGAACCATTTAAGGTTTGGGGGCTAGATGTAGTGGGGCCCTTCCCAGAAATAAAGACAAACCATTGTTTCTTAATTGTAGCTATCAACTTTGCCACACACTGGCCCATCTGCTGGGCAACAAAGGACCACAAAGCAGAAACCATCAACTGTTTCATTAACAAAGCAATCATAGTCAACTATGGAACTCCATACTACATCATAACTGATGGATCAACAGAGTTATCAGGTCATGTAGTTAATGACAACTTGAAATCCAAAAACATTAAACACTCCACAACCTCTCCATACAGGCCACAGGCCAACAGTAGAGTGAAACACCTAAACAGCAGCCTTATCAGGACCCTAGAAAAAATAATGGATGGCAAAGCCAAAGACACAAGGCCACTTTACGTGAAACAAGCATTATTAGTATCCTGAGTCCGCACCAACCAAGGGACAGGCTATTCACTGTTTGAGCTAACCTACGGGTACAAGCCAGAAATAATCACCCACAATAAACAGCCCTACATAAAGATCCCCCCAGGGAAACCTCCCACAGTAGAGCAAGCACTAAACCTACAACACATCTGCCTCAAAGCTAAAATAGCTGAAATAAAGAGGCTCAAGACACAAAAGGTAACCTCAACAGAGGAACCACTTCCCATCAAATCCACTGTCTGGATTCTAGCTGGCAACAGAAAGAAACTAGACTCAGTACACAGGGGACCAGGAAGAGTCATCAAATCCAGACCAGAGCACAACACCTATCTAGTAAAATTCCAAGCTGCCAAAACCCCAATTTTCAAGAAATACCACATAACCCATCTCTCCCTAGTAAAGAAGAACACTTAAACAGACTGGTTCCAACTTGTAAACAGCTCCAGGAGCATCAGGCGGCAGCTGTTAAAACAAAACCCCCTCCTGATGCACCAGAGTAACCCCTTAATGGGGGTGTCAGGGGTATGGATGTACAAGCATTCTGTCTACTATCAACCTACCTAACATCCAGCCATCACCTGATTTGGTCCCCTTCTAATATACTGTTTGACATACCAAGAATGGTAACCAAGCAATATCACCTGACTGTCTAAGTATCCAGTGGCTCAAACCCATCTTGCACATGACCAACCCCTGGTTTCAATCCAACTAAATCCCCGCCACAGCCAAGTCTATATAAGTTTAAAGTATTATCCAATAAAACATACTTCACTTCTTTCCTAATTCCATATTTGAAGCTTCCCCAAAAGGCGCTCCTTATCATTAACAAGTAATTGATATGATCCAGTGTCAAATAGTGCTGTGCCTTGATATCATCAAAAAAAGAAATGATAAGGAAGAATTTTATTTCTAGTTTGGGTGGAAAATAATATAGAATCACTGGATGGTACTAGGATCATGGTAATTGAGTTTTTTTCTTGTTATCTGTACAAGTCTTATCATATGAGAGAGAATGGCTTGCCTATACACACCCCTTACCCTTTCCCTCCCCAGTTTCAGTATCAGTACTTGTCTGGTTGTCTTGAGAGTTACTCTTCTGCTTCAGTGGTTGGGATTATTGATTCAATTAGCTTACTTATTAGGACAGGAGTATTTTCTAGTTGTGGGACTCTATTTAAGCTTATCAGTCATGTGGAAATGTTTGGATTCCTGGGCAGCTTGGTTTTCCTTTTAGAATATTTTATTGATGTTGGTGCATCTGATCATATCAAACTAACATATTCTATGTGCTTAGAGTACAATGTAGAAGCCCAGTCATGTTGTGGAACCTTAAAGTCCATTTTATTGTAGCCTCAATTGTGGATCTCTTTGTATGAAGCTACATATTTATAGATATTCCCATAATATTAAAAGTTCTGAGTTATTTTATTAACATGGCATCTGAGTCTTTGATAAGAATTTTTCTAGGAAAGCTTTTTTTGAATATTTTCCAGTCTTTTCTATGAATGGGTTTTTCAAACCAGTCACCCAAAAATTGAAAGCCTTTGCCTGTTAATTGAAGGGCAATCTCACTTTCCCAGAGTCTACAGGGTCACCAACCTGTGTGGATTTAATTGTGTGTTTTGGATTCAGAGGTTGATGCTTTCTTGGTACAGTCCTAAAAACATCCCAATATTAGCTGAACAGAGGCTGTCAGGGAACCAACCCTGAGAAAACAGACCATCATAATCTGGGGTCATACAGGCCACAGACCAGGGGGGGCAGAGCCCATCAGAGGATTGGAGCTAACTTGAAGAGGTAAAACATAAATCTCCCAATCCAGTACCATGGGCCAGCGGCCAGAATTATAGTGTCTATCATCCTCAAGAGGGTGATAAACACTATTTTAAATAGCTTATTGGTGTTATCCAGGTGTCTTTCAGAGGCACATGTGTGCATCAGTTTGGGGGTAGTAGACAGCTCTATGTCTATTTGATAGGCAGGGAGTGATTTGTATTTATCTTTAAACAGTTGGGTTTTGGTGGCAAATCAAGGACCATTGCTATTATATCTGGCCAACCTTTTAGTGAAGGCCAGGGGGTTGCTTGCCAGTATGTTCTCAGTGGTATACTCCTTATATTAAGGTTTAAGGGATATTCAGTGAAATTGATGGGTCTTTAAGGAGTACATTGCAGACCAAAAGATATGGTCAGTGAGGCTGATAGGCCAGAAGGATTAGGGTTGAACTGAAAGATAACTAAGATTGAATAGGGGAATAATTGATAAGCCCAATATCTCATAACCTTTATCTCAAAATTGCAATAAATTCTGGTGTGGGGTCTATGGGTTCATATAGTGCCCCAATAGCAGAATTTAGTTATAATGATCATGTTCTAACAATTGAAAATGGGGAATTAGGCGGGACAGTGTTGCCTGGGTTTAAGGGGAGCAAAATGGCACAGGCACAGGGAGGGGGTTTATTGTTCAGATCATCCAGAATAGTTGTAAGAGCCTTTTGTTCAGGAGCATTGTTCTTGGGGGTGGTCTGGGGTTCAGTGCTCTTTTCATGGGCAGGATTTTGTTTAGCTGTTAGACAGACGTCAATCTCATCAGACTAATAGTAGGGGTCTATTTGCTTCTATTTGACAGGTGGTTGTGGTGCATTGTTGGGGCCACTGCTGGTACTTTTGCAAAAGGTTCTATGCATCAAAGGTCATATGAAGGTCAAATATTGGGATGTTTTATCTCAAAAAAATGCAGGTGGGCAGGTCCCTGGTCTTCAGGTCTGGCAGCCTGCAGTTTAATTTAGCCAGGGGTTGAACCTCATTCCAATCCTTGAGTTTCAGAAGAAAAAAATGACATTTATGACAAGATAGGTTAAAAATCAAGCATTTTTTTTCTCAGGCAACCAATTTTTATTTATTCAAGCCCAGCCCTTTCCTGCAAAACAGATCTTCATTTGGATTATCACAGTTTCACTGACTGTAACTGCACCCTTTATTCTTCTAGATATTCATCCCTTCTTGAAATCTTTAAACATTAGTCTTTTTTCATATATGACTCAACCAAGCTGCCTCCCCAATAATAAGTATAACTTTGGCTCTAGTACAGATTTGACCCTTAACAGGGATGTGTTGAGTAATGAACTGATAGTTGGGATGATTATAATGATAAAAAACCTGTGATGGAGATTAAACTGGCTAAGTATTGTTGACAAAATGATTTGCTGAGATGAGAGGTTACCAGTAATGTTTCAAGAAGAACATAAGAATAACCTTTATGATAATTTGATGGCTTGTTAGACCAGGAAGATTAACCAACTACCAAGGAGTCCATTCAGCATAGAAAAGACTATAAAACATATTTTTACCTCCTATAATTTAGGCTCACAACAGGATTGTTCAAAAAGTGTTTTATATTTCATTAATTTGATAAAAGTGAACCATTCCATATGATAGGATAGTGAATTTTTTTGAACACTAATTTTTTGAATATTTGGTTTATATTTGATACTTATTGAGATTTGTGTTACTTGTTCTCAAACACGGTGTTGGGAATTTTGATCAAGCAACAATGCCAATTATGACGGAGCTCACAGATTGGGGTTTCTGCAACCAAACCCATAAATTAGCAGTATAAAAATCAATGATGCTAATTATGAAAGAGCTTGCAGATATGAATTAAAGCTGCCAAACAACATATATTGGCAGTATAAATAATATGCATATTGAACCAACAGTAGTCTTCTGACCTGAACCATAAATCAGCCAATGGTAAGCGCCGCTGCAGTGCTTAGTGATAAATAATTTGCCGCTGCACCACTTTGGAAAAGATACAGGTGCTGTGGCACTGCCTAGCAATTGGATTAGGCGCCAAACTTTTTTTATGTCAAGTGCCAACTAAAAAATATTGAAGGCGCCACCTGGCAAATATTACAGGCGCCAAGGCAAGCCTTACTTTTACATAAAATGCTGAGGCGCTGGGTTTGATTCCCCATAATGTCATGAATGACATTTAAATACTTGTATTAAAAATGCAAGAGCTGAACCCAGTTCCCTGAAAGCAGATCAAACCCTCCAGAACAGTCCAGGACCCGCCAATCTGTTAAGTCACAGGCTTGAATTGTTAAATTACTCTGCAATCTGCCAGCCTACTACAGAGAATTTCCTGAATAGTTTTCCAGTCTGCCGCCAAACTGGTGCCAATGAAGACCCATACCTACAAAGGAGATGTAACATGGCTAACATAGGTTGGGGAAGGACCTACTGTCAGCCTTCCAAGAGCCAATACTGGGGTTTCAAAATCAACATTGGAAATCCTGAAATCAAACCCTGACCCTCCAAAGACTACTTGAATCACACAAAGTGGACAGGAACCCGCCCACTTTCTAAATTGCAAACCCGAGTTGACAAGTTACTCCAAGACCCGCCAGTCTCCCAAGGACAATTCCCCAAATGATCACTATATTGATGCCAACCTTGAGCCACCAAAGATTCAAACCTATGCATAGGTTGTAGCTTGCCTTAAGGAGGTTAAAACAAAACCTATTTTTAACTCTACTAATGACCACCAGCAACTACCAGCCTTCCGTCCAGAAGAGGTAGTACAATTGAACTACTCAGGTTACATAGTAAACAGTGGCAGCGGAACAAAGCATTGCCACTTCTATTTGCTAAGCAGGCACAACCTTGATCTGCCGCCCTCAAGACTCTAAGCCAAGATCCATGCCCTGCCAGTGCCTTGTCTACAAACCTGAACCCTGCAAAAATTGAAGAACCAAAGTCCCATGGCATAAAAACCCAGCAGTATGGTGATGACCACATTGTTATTTTTGATAACAAAGTTTTATGAACCTTTGATTCAAAAAAACCTACCCTACCTAGTCTTAGTGATCTTCCATCTTAACTCTATTCAAGTAGACCATCAGGCAACTGCCCCCTCTGGAGAACAACCTGCTGATCCTACCCAGGCACTATACCGTCCCCCAGGAGCCCCCTTTAGACCTGTGCATTTTACCAAATACCCTCCCAACCCAGCCTACGCAGAGTACAACTTGGAGACCATCCTCATTGCTGACCCCTTGGCCAGGACTAGCGAAACTGAATACATAGGACGTGAAGCAAAGTGGTACAAAAGGCCACCAAGATTGTTCAAAGATAAGTACAATTATCTGCCTGCCTACTTTGTTCCCATGACTCTGCCCTTAACCCCACAACCCAACCGCCCAATGGAGACCCCCACTGCTGCAGAGACCGCGTCCACTCAACTGTTTGGAGTACTCTATATCACCTTGACCGGAATGGTGGATTCCATGGTCCCTACCTCTGAACCCTGGTCCTTACTTGGGCAATCCATGTCTTACATTATCAAGTTAGCACCCATTCTATGGTGGGCTTTACCCGCCGGCTTGGCCTAACCCCATCCTGAGCCGCCCAATGCCTCTACCTATGCCTGGTTTCCTGACATTATGACAATCTTTTACAAATAAGGTAACCTGGGCCCCAAGATGCTGTTAACACTTGGGGAAACTTGTATGCTTTTTTTGTGCTAATCACTTATTAGACCCATAAGGCAATTACCTCCCTGATACTCTCATGGATGAAGAACCAACCCACCAGAGAATTAAAAGACCCGGCACTTGGTACAGAGCCCCAGAACCCTGCCATGTCACAAGTACAAAATGTGATTGTGAACCAGACCACAACCAAGGTGGATATGCCCCAGATGGGCAAACTCACCTTAGAAGAAGCCCGCCAAGCCATGTCAGTCCTCTGCCTCCATTTCCAAACCAACACCAACGCCTACCCCAGTGACACCAAGAAGGTCTTGGGGGTGGCTGCCATGCTATCAGGAGACAGACCAGATTGGTTTGGAAAGGCCACCACCAAAGATGTTGATTTTTGCCTTGACTACTCAAGATTTGAAGTCAAACTCATGAGCACTGGCAATGACTAAGACACCAGATACTACACACTGAACTTTCTGTTAGAGATCTGACAAGCAAACCGCCCTATTCAAGCCTATATTGATGAGTTCCTTAAACTTAAGACTTGGACGCAACTTGAAGACAAATTAGCTGCCATTATTTTCAGAAAGGGAGTCAATTCAGCCATGAAAGACTTGTTGAAGCACCACCTGTCCACATTGATCCTAGAGGCACTACTTCCCCTATGCAAAGGCCTGAGTCTAAGCCAAGAGAGAAAGAACTTGTACCCAGCCTGAGCCGGCAGAGCCACAACGCCCAACCAACCAGAAATGTCCCCCAAAGAGTTATAACACCACTATCATGATGGGTTATGTTTTTACTGTCATGAGGCTGGTCCTCTAACCAGAGTATGCCCTAAGAAGAATACACCTCCTGTATCCTTGGCACAAATAAACACCTCTGTGCAATCTTACAAATTCATTCAAGTGGCCATAGATCTTCTTGGGAATCAGCGCCAGATTGAAGCCGTTATTGATACAGGAGCTGATGAAAGCTTCATTGACGCGACCTGGCAAAGGAACTAGGATTAACAGCTTCAGAGTGAAGCCTACAAGTAATCATAGGAAAAAGCTCCCTGGACACTGGCTATGAATGTGAACAAGAACTCCCCTTGACAATTGGACAGAACGTATAACCAACCCCATTTATCCTCTTGCCAGGATTGCCACATCCCCTAATATTGGGCAACTTGTGGTCTGACAGACACAGCCTGATCCTTAACTATTGTGAACAGACTGCCACTTTGGGACGCCCTGAATCTTGTGACACTGTTATGTTCTGTATGAGTCATGGCAGAGCCCCAACCAACAGACTCTTAACCATAAAGATGGAACCCAGCATTGGGACACTACCTACCCCCCTGCAGAAGTGAGAAAAATGTGTTCAGCAAAGAAGGAGCCACAAAACTACCCAGCCACTCATTCTATGACCACACTATAGACCTACTACTGGGCACCCAACCACACCACATCCCCATTTTTAGTTGCAACCACCGTGAGCAAGTGGCCTTGAAAACATACCTAGAGGATATGACAAAAAAGGGTTTCATCTGAGTGTCAAAGGCCCCCTGCTTGTTGCCCATGCTGTTTGTAAGAAAAAAGGATGGCGGAATGTGTCCATGTGTAAACTACCAGAAACTGAACAACATTACGGTGAAGAATCACTACCCCATTCCTAACACTGATGACCTTTGTGATGTACTGACCGGAGTCCAGGTGTACTCAAAAATTGACTTTTGTGATGCCTTCAACCAGATCCAAATCAAAGACAGAGACAAATGCAAGACAGCTTTCAAAATCAGATATGGGTTATATGAGTACCTAGTAATGACATTTGGTCTCTGCAACGCCCCCAGCACTTTCCAAAGGATGATCAACACCGTCCTTGGGGAATACCTTGACCTTTTTTGTGTTGCATATTTGGACAACATTCTCATCTACATCAAGATCCACAAGAAACACTTGCGCCACCTGGACCTTATACTTAGAAAACTCTCCCAAGCAAACTTACATGCTAAGCTTAAATAAATGTGAATTCTTTCAGTCTGAAGTTGAGTTCCTGGGATACATAGTGAAGACCAG
Source organism: Entomophthora muscae (assembly GCA_014839935.2). NCBI lineage: Eukaryota > Fungi > Entomophthoromycota > Entomophthoromycetes > Entomophthorales > Entomophthoraceae > Entomophthora > Entomophthora muscae. Next base: position 144,375 of record QTSX02001537.1, on the reverse strand, counting down.
CGGATTTGCCATGGTACAGGACAAAGTAGAAGAAATAACATCTTGGCCAGTGCCTAAATGCAGGAAAGATGTGAGAAGTATTTTGGGCCTGGCAAATTATTGCAGGGATTTCATCCAAAAAATTTCTCACATTACCCTGCCCCTGACCCGTCTCTGCTCTGAAAAAGTCCTGTTTGCCTGGACCCCTGAATGTACTTCTGCCTTTGAAGCCTTGAAACTTGTCTTCACCTCTGCCCCTCTCCTGGCCATTCCCAACTCATCCAAGCCATTCATACTGGAAACCAACACATCCAACTTTGTGGTGGGCGGGGTCCTTCTTCAGGAAGGAGGGGGATAGTATGCTACATCCTGTAGCATATTACTCCAAGAAAATGCTGCCAGCCAAAGGAAACTACCCAATCTACAACAAAGAGATGCTTGCAATAATGAAGACCTTGAAACATTGGCGCTGTTACCTATGTGGTGATAAATTTCCAGTAAAGGTCTCAACCAGCTACAAGAACTTGGTTTACTTCTTCAAACCCAGACAGCTAAACCAGCGGAGGCCAGATGTGCTTTGGAACTAGCTGACTACACCTTGACCATTGACTATAAGCCTGGGAAGATGAACGTGGTACCTGATGCCCTGAGTAGAAGAGCTGATCTGACCCCTTCTGTTGCAGAAACCAAGGACCATAACACACATTTACCCCTTGACCCTGCCAGCCTAGGCATCCAATTGATGTACATGAAGATTGTGGCCCACAAACCTGGCATAATTGAGGCGCAGAAATGAGACAAATACTCAGCGGAACTTGTTAACAACTTGACCTCAGACCCAGAGAGCCACCATCACAAGAAAGAATTTTTGCTTAAAGGATCCACCCTGCTATTACACAACTGGATCTATGTACCAGAAGGTGAAGCAAGGACCAAAGTACTCATTGATTATCATGACTTAGAGATGGCCGGCCACCCTGGTAGACTCAAGACACTCCAAGGAATCAAGAAGAATTATGCTTGACCCCAAATGGACAAAGACATGGCCGCCTACATCAAAGGCTGTGAGACATGTGGAAGAACCAAAATCTGTAGATCCAAACCTGAAGGCCTGCTAAGACCACTAGACATACCAGCAGGACCCTGGTAGTCCGTTTCAATAGATTATATTGTAGAACTTCCCCTCTTCAATTTGTTCAATGCCATCCTGGTCATGGTAGATAAGTTTACTAAGATGTCCTATTTTATCCCTACCACCACTCAGTGCACTGCCGCAGAGACAGCTAGACACTTCCATGACAGCATCCTAACTCAACACGGTACTCTGGCAGAAATCATCACTGATAGAGGACCCAATTCACCTCCAAATACTGGACTCAGGTGATGAAGGACTTGGGGGTAAAGCGCTGTTTATCAACCTCCTACCACCCACAGACCAACAGCCAGACTGAACAAGTGAACCAAATACTTGAACAGTACCTACAATTCTACGCCAACGCTGACCAAGATAACTGGGCAGATATGCTACCCATGGCATAGTATGCTTACAACAGCAAATACCATGCATCTACCGGAATTTCCCCCTTCAGAGCCAATTATGGCTTTGACCCATCCTGGGACCCCAGTATTGGTAGTAAGGAAATAAACCCATCAGGACAAACCTAGATTAAACAGATATACAACACCCAACAAACCTGTCTTAAGAATCTGACCTGTGCTGTCCAAACTTATAAGGCGTTTGCAGAGAAAAAGAGGACCCCTGGGAAACCATTGAAGGTAGGAGACAAAGTCTATCTGGACTCTCAAAACGTGCCTCTGACTGTTCCCAGTTGGAAGTTAGCCCACAGAAGAAGTGACCCCTACAAGATCACTAAGCTAGTAGGTGAAGTAGCATTTGAACTAGAATTACCCACCTCGTGGAAAATACATAACGTTTTCCAACGCGCGCTTCTATTCAAGAAAGCAGGAAACTTCTTCTCCCACCAGAAAATCAAGACTGACCCCCCTCCCATCAAAGTAGGACGCTCCAAAGAATACAAAGTTGAATATGTTCATGGGGACCAACCCACTATAAAACCCTCCAGTACTACGTCAAGTGGAAGGGATACCCACCCAAGGAAAGCACCTAGGAACCATTAAGTAACCTACCCAACGCACAACTAGCAATCCGATAATACCTTGAGAAGAAGGCCAGGAAGAAAGGGACCCCCGGGAAGGAAGGGGATGATGTCATGAATGACATTAAATACTTGTATTGAAAACCCAAGAGTTGAACCCCAGTTCCCTGAAAGTGGATCAAACCCTCCAGGACAGTCCAGGACCTGCTGATCTGTTAAGTCACAGGCTCAAATCCTTAAATTACCCCGCAACCTGCCAGCCTACTATGGAGGATTTCCTGAATAGTTGCCAGTCTGCTGCCAAAATGGTGCCAATGAAGACCCATACCTATAAAGGAGATATAACCTGGTTAACAGAGGTTGGGAAAGAACCTACTGCCAACCTGCCAAGAGCCAATACTGAAGTTTTGAAATCAACATTGCAAGCCCTGAAATCAAACCCTGACCCTCCAAAGACTACTTGAATCACACAAAGTGGACAGGAACCCGCCCACTTTCTAAATTGCAAACCCAAGTTGACAAGTTACTCTGAGACCTGTCAGTCTTCCAAAGAAAATTCCCCAAATGGTCACCAGATTGATGCCAACCTTGAGCTACCAAAGATTTGAACCTATGCAGAGGTTGCAGCTTGCCTTAAGGAGGTTAAAACAAAACCTATTTTTAACTCTGCTAATGACCACCAGCAACTGCCAGCCTTCCGTCCAGAAGGGGTAGTACAATTGAACTACTCAGGTGACATAGTAAACAGTGGCAGCGGAACAAAGCATTGCCACTTCTATTTGCCAGAGCAGGCACAACCTTGATCTGCCGCCCTAAAGACTCTAAGCCAAGATCCATGCTTGCCAATGCCTTGTCTGCAAACCTGAACCCTGCAAAAATTGAAGAAGCAAAGTCCCATGGTATAAAAACCCTGGCGGTATGGTGATGACCACATTGTCATTTTTGATAACAAAGTTTTATGAACCTTTTATTCAAAAAAACCTACCCTACCCAGTCTTAGTGATCTTCCATCTTAACTCTATTCAAGTAGACCATCAGGCAACTGCCCCCTCTGGAGAACAACCTGCTGATCCTACCCAGGCACTATACTGTCCTCCAGGAGCCCCCTTTAGACCTGTGCATTTTACCAAATACCCTCCCAACCCAGCCTACACAGAGTACAACTTGGAGACCATCCTCATTGCTGACCCCTTGGCCAGAACTAGAGAAACTGAATACATAGGACGTGAAGGAAAGTGGTACAAAAGGCTGCCAAGATTGTTCAAAGACAAGTACAATTATCTGCCTACCTACTTTTTTCCCATGACTCTGCCCTTAACCCCACAACCTGACTGCCCAATGGAGACCCCCACCGCTGCAGAGAATACATCCACTCAACTGTTTGGAGTACTCTATATCACCTTGACCGGAATGGTGGATTCCATGGTCCCTACCTCTGGACCCTGGTCCTTACTTGGGCAATCCATGTCTTACATTATCAAGTTAGCATCCATTCTATGGTGGGCTTTACCCGCCAGCTTGGCTAACCCCATCCCAAGCCGCCAAATGCCTCCACCTATGCCTGGTTTCCTGACACATAATCTCAAATTCCCATATTAACCACATTTATAAGCATTTAGCTTGGAGTATGTCAGGAAATTAGGAAGTGATCCTGAAGTAATAAATTATTCTATGCCAGCAAGGACCACCTGTGCTGGGTGAAGATGAAGATATTCTATTGGTTGAAATGCAATAACTGCCAAACCTAGATCAATAATTATCTAAATAAGGGGTGTATTGGAATGTCCTATAAGACATATCTAGCAGCCCAGGTTTAGAACTTGCAGAGATATAAGAAGAATTAATCAATTACAATAAAAACAATATTTGATTATCTTTGATCTATCTTTCATATAGTTAACCTTTATCCTAATCCTTAAGTGCTTCTGCGCAATCAGAAGCCATTTCTAGACAATAATCATGTTTCCATTTGATCCTGGCTCCCCTGATACAATTCTACACATATCCTTACATATGATTGTATTTAAGAAAATTTCCTGTGCCCTATAACCCCTAATAATTATGACACTGTAATGCAAAAAGTGCAATACATGGATTCCAGATGCTTTCTTTTGAGATATCATTGGAAGATAGTGTATTGACACAATAAAGGATTGCTTCCAGACAGTGAGATACTTTGGACACTATCTGTCTGTTTGATGTTTAAAAAGGGGAGAATTATGAATTTAGGTTAAAAATTCTCACTGTAGCATGACTTGTTAGTGTTCTTAATGTGACCTATATCACTTCTACTTTATGTTCTACCCATCTGACAAGCTTGACTATAATGGGTCCCACTAAGTGTGTAGAGGTAGTGAAAACCCACATAGATTCTGAAAATCAACAATTGCAAATGCAGGTTTCAGTAAAGTGCAAATATATGATGATATTAGTGTTCTTCACATTGTCAGTAAATTTATCAAGCTGCAGGTTCAGCATTTGTTGGGAAAGATCTAACTGAAGGGATGAGATGATAACATCTAGTTGTCCTAGGAAGAGCCTTTTGTAGATGCTTGTCACAGTAGTTTCTATACTTCTGGGAATAATCTGTCCTAATGTTACAACTGAACCAATTATAGTTAATTATTTGATTAGGGAAGACAACAGTCTAATAGAAAGGACAAGAATGAGAAGAATAAGATAAGGGTTTATTAATCAATATTGTGACTAATATACTATATGGGGAGAGCCACAAGGCTATCAGGGGGTGGCACAGTGGTAGGTTCCATGTAAGGTTTGGAGCCAAGGAATAACTTGTGTGAGGATCAGCAAAATTGTATTTGCAGTGCTCCTAATTAGGAGATAGTGGCCGCAATTTGAGATTGTCTTCAGGTTGATCCATGCTGTTAGTTACGTCATGGGACAGCTTTTCAAGTGCCCACTATGTATTATGAGATATATTGGCAGGCAAGAGGGGAATTTTGATTGCAACACTAGTCATAAAACTGGAAAATCACAAAACCCATTACGGAAATTTCAGAATTAAAGGATCTAAATCAAGTCATTTGATCAAAGATGGGTTAAAGTAGCCCCAGTTAATCAGCAGGATCCAATTATTTCTACTAAAATGACACTGATAAATTTATTTAATCTCAGGGTCACTTGATATGCCCTATTTTATCATAAGGGCCATCAGAAGTTAACCACTCAGGGGCTCTTTGTGTACTGAACTAGCTACACACTGCAATGACAAAACAGATTAGGAGTTACAGATTCAGGTGGAACAGCTGGGCTGATAATTTTGATACATATTGAAACAGCGCTATTGTTTAAATCCTAAGAGTTGAGTCCTTCTAAATTCTCAAATAAAGCTAAAAACTTATTGGCTTGATTTTAACTTATTCCTAATGTATCTGGTAGTCAATCTTCTGCTATATATCCCTTATAATCTGATACTCAATCATATTTAACTGAAAATTGGGTCCTGTCCCAAGTGCTAATCCTTGCAGCCCACCCAATACAACTTTAATGCCTCCTAATGTTGGGGGCTTCATAGTTGAAATTGAGACTGAAGCCCTCATCAGCTCCTAATGTCCTGATTTTTATTCTGAAAACTTGTTGATTTTATTTCAGGCAAATTATCTGGGATTACTATTTATAGCTTTAATATTTTTATTAAACCCCAGTGTTGCCTTTGGAAATTTTACTAAGCAATATCTCAGTCCACATTGTTGGATAATCATCAATTCTATGTGGATGTTTATCTCACACCACCTAGAAATGGCTCTTACTATTTTGCTATTTCTATGATAATGTGGAGTTATTCAATTTAGTCCTAGGAAATAAAGTATCCTTTAGGAATAATTTATTTCAGAACAGGCAGGAAGGAGTCTTTTAGAGGGTTAGCCATACAGCCCTTGCCACATCCTTTATCAGAGAATTTTCTTAAAATATACTGCTAATTGAACCTACCACTGCTATTATGGTTGAAACTGAACTAGTTATAGTTAAGTGTTGGTATTGGGAAAACAAAAGTCTATAATGAGGATATAAAAAGATATTATAAATATAATAAACTTTGTTTATAGCTTTAGAGAGTTTCTTATTTTGAGGTAATAAGCAATTGGGCCACTAAAGAGATGTAAATAATGATAGTGATCCAAATAAGGTGTGAAAATGTGCTAGATAAGGTCATGTTTCAATTTGTATTGTAATTGTATGCAATCCTTATAGGAAAGTATGATGTTGAGATATGCCAAGAACATAAAGGAGGTATGCCATTAGACCCATCATGAGGCAATTCATTGAGTGTATCTGTATATTTTGAGATACAGTGATAACAAGGATACCAATTTCAGTTGTAACACTTTTAAGCTAAACATTATGTGACTTTATTCTGCTAAGGTTTAAGAAATAGGTATGACAGGAGATATAGTGTGTCTGATTATGGTGTAACTGAACTATCTTTATGTCAAAGATAAGAATAATGATAACCAAATGTAAGTTTGAGGGATAAAATGCACTCCTTAACAATAATTTCAATTATAAATTATATTTCTACAGTGTAAAATACTTGTTTTTATAAATTTACATCATGGGTTTTTAAAAGTATGAGCTTATCATATTTATTCTCTGTATTCATTAACTTCAAGAATAATTTTTATCCAATAATTTAACTATTTTTTATGTCATGTGATGAAAAAATATTCTGGTGGGTTAGTAAATTCAGAGATTGAATTTATCAGTTCAATACGTCAATTCAAAAACGCCAGATCAAAAGACGCCATCTCAAAATATTTTGAGATGGCGTTGGGATTTACATCATGAAAATTAAAAAAAAAACTTAATAAAAATTATTAAATAGTTATTTTTTACATGTTGTTTTCTAATACAGCATCTCATAAAACTGCATCACAGAAACACTATCTCAAATCAAAATAAAAAGAGTGTTATCCAAATAAGATTTTTTAATTATAAAAACACTTAATAAATACCCTAAAATACGCCATCACAAAAAACTGCACCACAAAAACGCTATCTTGAATCAAAATAAAAAGTCTGTTATCAAAATAAGGTTACCAAAAATTTGCAAATTCAACTGCAAAACCACCCAGCTTTAAGTGCCACTGTGCTGCCTTAAACAAATAAAAAGCACCGTGCCAACTTGGGATAGTCTTGGGCGCCGCCTTGCAAACATCTTTTATGCTGCAGCAGTGTCTTACTTTTAAATTTAGTGCCGCAGTGGCGTAAGATTTCAATTCCCAACATAAAAACTCCACTAATCAATAATATTTTCATAAGCACTAAATTTAGAAGATAACTACAATAATTAAAAACTTAAAACAATAAAAAATAAGAACTAAAGCATAATAGAAACAATAAAAAAGAGGATAGGCAAAGCAAGTTTATTGCAATAAAAGGCAGGCTGTGTGGGATTAGTCCCTTGTGTTGTGGGCACCTTCACGCTGCTGAGCAGAAGATGTGGCAGGAGGAGAAGCCTGACAGTTGGCAGGGCAGGGATGCTTGGCGGGCGCTGGATAGTAATCACTGGGCGCCCATGGGTGGGGATTTTATAACTGTTGTTGTCCAGGCGCTGGCGCACGTGAGCCAGGATCACCAACATTTGGGCCCAGGCAAACTGGGAGTTGCAGGACATTGACAACCAGTTGCAAAAGGATAGGCAGATTTGACTGACTGGCACCAACCAACCCCAGCCACCACAAGCGGAGAACATAGCATCTATGGTAATGCAGTCCATCAATGCATCTTTCATGTAGGAATATGATAGGGGTAGAGGACACAGAGTTGGTAAGCCAGAGAGCGGTAATGCTCCAAGCAACAACCATTGTACCCGGGCTGGCCAGGCTGGCAACTTTTGGGAGGATACCACATAAAGTGGCAAGTTGCGGTAGCCAAAGGAAGGTAAAGGGAAGCATTGCCAGTGGTAATGGCTTGGAGATACGCCTTGAACATGGCAGAGAAGCAACGGTTGGTGTTGGCTTGGATGGGCAAGCCCAAGGTCTGGTGGAAGCTGGGATCTGCTGCAAGATCAAGAGCCCAATCCCAAGCCACCTTGTCAATATACTCATTGCAGATACCAATGGTATGAGCATGTTGCGCAGAAATCTCACTGGGGGCCAAGGTAGCTGACTGCAGCCCTAGATGCACCTCAGCAGCCAAACAGGAGGCATTGTACCAGCCGTGGTATAACTCCCCTGCCTGAATTGGGGTCATTGCATTGTTGTCATAATGCAGAGCCTGTACAAATCTGTACATTGTCTCCTTGTGGTAGCAGATCCTAAACTTGCTAAGAAGGTTGGGGTAGTCTACCACCACATTGTTGGAGTTGCAGCAGGCGCAGAGCATTGCAGATGGGGTAGGGGGGAGGCGCGCCAGTGGAAGGAAGGCGTTGAGGAAAGGGGTACTGAGCACCAGAAGGATTGTCACTGGGGGGCGCACTGCTGACAGGAAGAGGCTCCTCAAACATGGAGTCCTCATCAGGGAAATCCCTGGCACTAGAGTTTGGTGCAGTACTACGCTCAGAGGCTGCCACAGTGGTTGTGCAGTCCTGTTTGCAAAACTGGGAGTCACTGGCCCAAAGTCAATTCAAGAAAGCAATACAAACTGAGTGAGGCATTTTTTGAAAAGTGCACTGCTCTGCTTTGTCCATTGAAGCCATCATTTTGTTGTAGGCTTGGTGCATGTTGGTGTTGGTTGAGTTCATCTTGGAAAGAAAGAAAGTAGTGTTTGGTCAAGTGGGGGGATATGTTGGAAATTTTGACCAAGCAATGATGCCAATTATGAAGGAGCTCACAGATTAGGATTACAGCAGCCAACTCCATAGATTAGCAGTATAAAATCAATGATGCCAATCATGACAGAGCTCATGGAATAGAATTACTGCAACCTCATTGTCATAAATTTATAATATAAGATTCATATATATTCAATTGACAGTAGATTTTGGATCATTACTGCAGAATACTAATGACATGCGCTGTCTCTATCATACATAAAGTGCCACCACACCACCCAAAAAAAGCTTCAGGCGCCGCCTTGCAAATATTTTAGATGCCATGGCGCCCCTTTACTTTTACATCAAGCGCCGCTGCGGCGCTATTTTTGAATCCCCAAAATGTTAATCTAATTATTAATCATATTTCTAAGCACTAGTCTCAATAGGATAATTGAAAAAATATTTTGAATCAGTAGTAGATTTATACTTTTAAAGACAAAATCCAACCCACTGAAAAGCAGCTTTGCGGCAACAAAAATATTTGCAAAGCAGTGCCTAAGCTTTAATTAAAATGGCGCAGCTATGTATTCTTTGATTTTGTTTGTCTATACAATCATACTTTTATGTGATAAATCCAAGCTTTTCCCTTTTTAATTGGGAATAAAGTATGGTATTAATTTAAGACTCCATATAATAAATCAACCTAAATTAGAGCCACTTTTATAGTACTACCCCCTATAATACAGCCATTCAAAAGCGCATGTTTAATATGCTAGCCTTATTCCTTATCATAGTATGGACTTTGCTATTTGGTTTTCAATAACACAATGTGTTACTAGTGATTTTATTTAGTAATGAGGGTATTTCCATTGTGCAAAATGTACCCATTACAAATTCCACTGGGTTTCATATCACCCAATAGATTTGATACACACAATGGATAGGGGAAATAAGAGGTAATTACATATGACGCAAGGCTATGTTATAAAAAGCACACCATCACAAATTGACTGTTTCCACTTTTAAAAAGTACAATTCAGTGCCAAATCTCAATTAAATAAAAAATGTAAGAAACCATCTGAAACTTTGCATATATGTATTTTTTGATCTTCTCTAAACAACTGGGTACTTTTTAACCCCAGTTGTATAAGCTAGTCTTAAAAATATTCAAGTTTTACTCTTTGGCCCAGTTGAGGTAGTTTCACCGGAAATATGTTAATTTAATATAAAAAATGGTCAAAAACACTATATTTTTGAGCTACAGCATCTCAATTACGTCATCTTGAAAACGCCATTTCACTTGCAAGTTTTCAGTCAAAACTCACAGTTTTGCATACTTGCGCTAATAATAAATTTTTAATTTTTACATAATATAAAACATAGTAATTTTGATGGTATATAATTTGAGAGTTTCTCTACAATTCCATGTAAAAATATTGACTACTTTTATATTTAACACATTCTCATTTTTCTCTTTAAAATTTCCCCCAAATTTGAACTTTTCTGACGCAAATTCACTCTTAGATGTCTCCCAAGCCTACCACCAACGCTACCCGCAAGGCTCCCAAGAGCATGGTTGCTCCTGCTCAGGCAAGAAAGACCAAGGCTACCCTTTCCAATCAGACTCTTAAAAAAATGCCTGCTAAGACCCCCACACCTTCCCTCAAGCCCAAGGCTGATAGCCCCACCCCTCCCCACTCTCCCTTTGTCTACTCCCCCTCTGATCTCCAGGAGGAGCACGTCCACTCCAATGATGAAGATGAGAATGAAAGAGTCTCCAAAAACAACTCTTATGATCATGGTTTTGCAGCCTCAGAGGAGGAGCCTATCCTAGAGTGGGACCTACATGCAGTTGCCAATATCTGCAACGTCAATGGGCAATTTATAGTTCCAGCCGTTTTCACTGACTTGTTTTCCATTATGACCAAGAAGGGGGTGCTGGCTTTGTCAAGGACGGCTTTCTTTTCATATGCAATGACCAGAGAAAAAATATGGCAAACCTTTACTACAAATGTGATAGTCCAGGCTGCCCTGCGCAATTAACTATAATTGGGTTTACCCAAGTCAAGGAGCTCACCATTGAGCATGACTGTTTGGGCTCTAATATGATTATCTACTATCTTATGCGCTGGTAACTTTGCCAAGCCATTCCTTTCAACAAGGACTTGAATTCAACTGAGCTGGTAACTCATGCTCTCCTTTACCTGAATAAGGATCAGAGAGAGGAGGTTGGGAAAAAGACCAGACTCCAATGGTATGTGACTGATCAACGGTCAATTGATGCCAATATTGGCATCAGCGCTAGAAGTATTGATGACCTTGTACTTTTGGAAGTCCAGAAGACTACCATGCTTGGAAAGCCCTTCCTACTACATGACAATGGGCAAGGTTCACCAAACTGTATTTTGTGCTTTTTAACACAAGAGGATCTTGTATGCCTTCTAAAGTGTGATACCTGGTTTGTCAATGGGACTTTTGCCTCTTGTCCAAAGCTATTTTATCAGCTTTGGGCCATTCATGGCCAGGTCAATGAACATACCATCCCCTTTGTCTTCTTCTTTCTCCCTAATAAAAGGTAAGAGACTTACATTCACACCTTGAATGTACTCAAGCAAAAACTGGATGCCATCTTGCCTACGCTTGAAGAAGAGCCAACTGAGAAAAGGGGCCGCAAGAAGAAGAAGGTCAGCCCAGAGGCTACCCAAGAGCAACAGGCCATAACCAGAAAGGCGCCAGAGTCCCTTCCTTACCATACCACATTGATGGTTGACTTTGAGGCTGCACAGGCCAACACTTTTATCAAGGTATTTAGGAGCAGGCCCCAAGGCTGCTTCTTTCACTACTGCCAGGCTCTGCACAAGAACCTGATGAAAAACCCAGCCCTCAATAAGCTGGTATACAAAGATGGTACAAAGTAGGCCAGAAAGATATTCAATTGATTTGCTGCTCTGGCCATGGTCAGAAAGGAAGAGGTTAACCTTTTTTATAACAAACTTCTCAATGACAATTACATTCTTGGGAACCAAGAAGTATTTGCACCTTTCATACAGTATTTTGAGCACCAGTGGGTAGGTGTATTCCAGGGACATTGCCACATCCTCAAGGGCGGCAACTCAATTAACTAGAACTGCTATAAGCAGGTCAAAGCTGGCGTAACTAAGACCACCTCCTCACTTGAAGGTTGGCATAATCAATTTTTCCGCCTGGTTAAGACAAAAAAACCCTATGTTTAATGTGATAGTCAACAAGCTGAAGATTTAGTATGCACACAGGGATCAGCTATGCTCCCAGGCTGTCAAAGGCAAAGCTTTTGTAGCCAAGCATGCTGGCCAGCAGGTCAAGTTTGCAAGTGTTACCAAAGCAGCTTTGGCCTATTACACTAGAGAGGGCTGCCTTACCCATCTCAAAGATATTGCCACAGCCCTTGAATCCAATTTATAAACCAATTTTTTAGCAATAAATTTCTTTCTTTCAAATATTTGATTTTAACTTTATTACTAGTATATACATGTTTAATATAGTGTTAAAATTTAATACAAAAATAGCACCGTTTTAGGATGTGTTGACTTTGGAGCTTTTTGCACTATAGTTGGTATTGGCTGACCCCATATTTTTATTGCAGATTTGAAATCCTTGGATGATTTTGAGTCTAGTCAAATATTTTCTTATGGTTTTTGAAATGTTTTTTGGGCTTTTATCAATATTTTAAGTTATCTGCGCAGTTTAGCCATAAATCTGATATGGCGTTTTTAGATGGTGTCTTTCTAGATGGTGTTTTTGAGATGGCGTCATTTGAATTGACATATTGCACCAATTTATCAATCAAATTTTTTAAAAAGCAGGTATAACTACTGTATTGTATTAATGAAATAGATTTGGCATGATTTCCTTCTACATACATTTAAAATGGAGGTGATATAGGAACCTAGGGGTAGGGTGGATCATAAAGTACAGGTTGGATTTGTGAGAAATGACTCGAATGCTTGGGATTTAGAAATATTTATTCTATGCAAATGGAGATGAGTACAGCGTCTTTTTCCTGGCCTTTGGTATATTCGTACTCGGTATCAATAAGATTGCTCTCAAATTTGTTATGGGCTTGCATGTGGCTTAGATAGTCAGGTGCTCCAGGGTTGATGATATTGTCGGCAGCAATAACGGTGCCTTTGTGGAATAGACCATAGCTTTCAGCGAGCTGGAAGTCGGAGAGATAACTTGATTTGATATGATCAATGAACAGGAAGTCAATTGTCTGCACGTTATACTTTTCTTTTAAAGCAGTGATGTTCTCTTGGAGGTTGCCCTTGAGGACAGTGACTTTGTGGTCCAAGCCAGCAAAGCGAAGCATCTTCAAGTAAGAATTTATAAAGATATAGCATACCTTTTCAATAACGCAGGCGAGGATGCTATCAAATTCAATTGTATAATAGTGGGCCCCAGGATCATCCTTAATAAGTGTGCTAAACTTTATTGCGCTGTAGCCTACATAACCGCCGAGTTCAACGAGAATCTGCTGTTTAATATATACATTGTGTTTTTACCTTGGGCTTGTGGCATAGGATGGCTTCAGTAACAAACTGCCCTTTGACATCCCCAACATTCATGCACCACTCCTGGGTATAACAAAAGGTGTCAATTGCGGCAAGTATGGACTCGGCATCGCCTTGAGTTGCGGTGCGAAAGACGTAAGCAATCAAACGCTCAACTTCTACGTGGGTTAGTATAGTCCAACTAAGCACTTACTGTTATAATCAATCTCCATTCTACATGGACTCGTTCTCATTGATGTATATTTAAAGCCTCCAAATCATGCGTCTATTTACACTTGGAAAATCTCTGGTTTATTTACAGACACGTGACCAAAATATACGCACCAATCTCTTGATTCAATTTTAAAACTTTTATCCCCAGATTTCTATTTAATCGATATTAAATAGTAAATGCCGGAATTTAATTAAATTTAATTCAGCTTTAATTTTTTCGTGTCAGAAATTAAATCAAACCAATGCTCATTCGTTTTGGATTATAATTTAAAAAAATTTCATTATTTTAGTCCTACAGTTTAAATCAATACCCCTATAAATATTTCAATACTATAACTTAAATTGCATTTTCATCTAAATTCTAAATGCACTTACAGGTATGACTTGAATAACCAGTCATTATTTAATCAAAAACTAAGAGTTGCGCTAAAATTACTCTCAAAACAATCCCGCAATCCAAATCCACAAACTCTTCACTTTAAGCTGCATTGGCGTCCACTTAAGCAAATCGTAGGATTATCTAGAAAGTTTCCTGCTCCTCCTTTTGTTTAGATCACCTTGGTGTTATAGAACCCTGGTTCTTTTCCAAATACCCATCAAATCTTAAATAGAGAGTAAAATAACCTAACTAAGACAAAGCTGCTCATAAAAGTAGATAATCCAATTTAGCTAATCCAGCGACTTCGCCATCAATCCTAGAATCAATCCTTGTGTGGCTAAGTAAGCCGACGATCCTTTGGTTATGATGACATAATAAATTTATATAGCTTAAAAGCCAAGCGCAAAATCTATCATAAAGGCTATAAAAATGTAGCCATCAATTATTGCTGTGTATTGTTTATTGTTTATTGCACTAGAAAATAAATTAGCTTCTTTGTTGAAAATATCCTTGTATAAACCATTATGCTTTTGTAGTTTTTATAAAAAAATAAATAAAATATTCCATTTTTGAAGGACATACATCGACAGACGAATATTCACTATACCTGCATTATTTAACTCAATCTAACAATCCAAATAAACATGGGAATTAACGCTGATGTATTTTTGTTATACCTTCGAGTAATCCTGTCATAATAAGGTATAATACGCCATCTCGAATATTTTTCAAAATAAAGTTGTGACATGAACAATCAAATTTAAAAAAGCCTAAAACTATTAAATAGTTATTTTCATGGTGGCTTCTATTATGCCCTTTTAAAAAACTCTATTCCAAAAGGCATCACAAAACTTAATAGCATTCAGGTTATCCAAATAAGATTTTTAGTACTAAAGTGCCTATAAAAATGCCAAATAAACAACCACCTTGGTAATACTATCACTTTTATCGCAGCCATTTAATACCACTTCTTAATACTGTTTGTATTCTTTAACTTTGATGGTCATTTAAAAGTGATAGTCAACACTAAAATATTTCATTAAAGAGTTTATATATTAATGGTGACTTTTACATCATGCAAAAACCATCTTGAAAATCACAGCTAGAAATCAGATGCAGCTAAAGAATACAAGTTATGCATACTCTTGCTTTTAGTAAATTATTTTATTTTTAGACCAAAATATTTTACCATATTTTGATAAAATATATTAATTTGTTTTTGCAGATAATAAAAATTGCACACTTTTTATTTTCACCTTTCTTATTTTTGTCTTTAAAAATCAACCCAAAAGCACTTGAATTTTAGTACTGATTACACTTTACATGACTCTAAGTCTATCAAGTAAGCAAACTACAAGGCTCTCAAGACCAATATAACTCTCACCAAGATCATAAAGATCAATCATAATTTTTCCAAGAAGCCTTCTAAAGAAATTATGCCTTTCAATTCATTCACATCATTCCCTGAGTTTGAGAAGAAAAGCCCTATCCCTCCTTATGATCCCTTTGTCCATTTATTTTCTGATATACAAAAACAACAGTTTCACTTTAGTGACAAAGAAAAGCATTAAAGAGTATATAAACACAACTATTCTGTACACGGCTCAACTGTCTCAGATGAGAAGTGCATCCTAGAGTGGGGCTTGTACAGAGTAACTAATATCTGTAATGACAATATACCGTTCAAAGTCCCATGTGTTCTTTCTGACTTATTTCTTGTAAAAAGGGGTACTAGGCTCATAGAACCTGGTCTTCATCTTGTAGGGGAGTATCACAAGGAGACTATCCGGAAAAAAGCTAAAATAGCCAATATAAACTGTTGCAACTAATATTATTCCCTTGTCCACTAACAAATCTCACAATACACACAGGGTACAAAAAGAGTTGTCTCATGACATGACTAACAGTATTGATCAATCAAAGCACAATGTTAAATTATGGGCATTATCTCCTAATTAGAAGTGTTGCCAATTTGATGCACTGATCTCCTTCTCAAGTTATTTCAGTCAGAATGTTACACAGAACACACTAATATGCCCCCTGAAAACTTATGGCTTTTTAATACAATATAACCACAGTATTTTCTAGGGCTGCAGCAGCCCAAAAAAGGGACAATTACAGCATTTGCTGTAACTGTCTCATCTACCCTTCTCCATAACCTTCTTTCAGATTCCCCTACGCTGGGGAATCTGAAATCACCAAAAAATAAGGTGGTGAAAGGCTTTTTGCTTTCTGGATTTGAGTAATTTTTTGAAAATAATTCACATTAAAATCTTTTTTTAAAACTTATTAAATTTTGAATTCAATTATTTT
Source organism: Entomophthora muscae (assembly GCA_014839935.2). Classification (NCBI taxonomy): domain Eukaryota; kingdom Fungi; phylum Entomophthoromycota; class Entomophthoromycetes; order Entomophthorales; family Entomophthoraceae; genus Entomophthora; species Entomophthora muscae. Next base: position 128,109 of record QTSX02001537.1, on the reverse strand, counting down.
GATTTTTAAAGAATGTAAAATTTAAAAAAAATAAATTTTATTTTAAAAAATAACACCCTGCTTAGAGTGTGGAAGGAAACAATTCTGAGAGAATCTTCTCAAAGAAGATTCTCTCAAAATTGTTTCCAGATTTTGGACAGGTGCCTCATTTAAAAAAAGGAGCCACACGCCCAAAATCTGATGCAGCCCTAGTATTTTCTGATAAAAGATATCTTATTCCTATTCTTGTCCTTTCTATTGGAGTGTTGTCTTCCTCAATTAAACAATTAACTACTATTGGTTTAGTTACAACAGTGATAGCAGTGGTAGGCTAAATTAACAACCTACCTATAAGAAAATTCTCCCCTGTGACAGATCTAGGAAATTCATGCTTGCTTTTTCATTATCCCGGTCTGACTCTTTTACGGTTTGACAGGGAATTCTTTAGGTAAGCTTTGATGTGCTTGGATTTTGGGCAAGCAATATTGGCGTTAAACTTGTCATCATCTGGTGATCACTTCCACGTTTTTTGCTTCCCATAATCTTAGCTGCAGACCATCTCTTTCATTCCATGGTAGTCTTATTTCAGTTAAAAGCCAAAATCACAAAGCATAAAAAGATTGAGGGGAAAGCAACCATTGTCATACATAAGTATCATTTTTATTAATTATTATCATGTTTCCATTATATATCAATCAGGGTGTGTCAGAAAATTGCAGACCATGGTATTTTTTCATCATCCTGATGATATCCTAAGTCTTCTAACATTAGAAAAGTACAGAGAACCTGTGACTTTGACGTAACCTTTGGCCTGGAATATTTTTTTGTCATCAGAAGTAGCAAGTCTGACAGGGCCCAAGGCCTAAAGGATTTGGAACAGTTCTTCCTACTTCTGGATATAGGTTCATAAGTTGTGGTATCCATAGTTTACTATAGGGTTAATACTGTATGGCAACAGTATGATATTTTGCTCTCCACTTAATTAGAATCAAACTAGGGAAAGGATTTGAAATATCAACTCTTTATTAGAAGGCTAATATTGAGGCTGGCCCAGCTGCCTGTGTTTATCTGAGTTAGCTCTGGCCCAACCTTGAGTGTGTGCAGTTTGTGATGGAAGCTTGCTTGATGACTTCCACAGTTCAGTATCCTTTCTGAAGCTGTGCAACTATCCCTCAATCTGAGCAGAGTAGCTGTGAACCTGGACCATATTCCAAGTGGATAGCTAGCCTGGCTGGCTACTAGTTGGCGGAGATGATTCTTCACTTAATCAGAGCTACACTAATACAATAGGCTCAAAGCCTTTCATCTTAGAGTGGTTGGCCTGACAGCCCAGTCTATTTTGGGCTCTTCTAGAAGTGTTTTAGATGATGTCTTATATTATGGCCTTTGTTCTAGAATGTAACTAAAGTTTAGAATAGTATTTATTTATGGGAAGCATGTTTGAGGTGGTTGTTGAGGTGGACTAATTAATTGCACAATATCTGCATGTTTTGCTGTTAATTAGGAATAGGGATTTTTCAATTGCCAGGATATGATTTAGATCATTTGAATTCATTGATTCCACAAACCTGCGGCCTGCATTAATTTGTTGAAACCATTCCTAAGAGTGATTAACTGCTGGGCCACGTTATTTGGTTGAAACCATTATTAAGAGTAATTAACTGCTGGCCCACGTTATTTTGTTGAATCCATTAATTAGTCAATATCCAGAAATTCTGACAGGGTGCATTTGGCTGAAAACCCCTCTGGTTCTGGAATCACACCTGGATTTCTATTGTGTGGTTTATGAAATAACAGCATCATCCAATCCAGATCTTTACCAAAAAGATCTTCACACTCTTAACCTATATTAATGTTCCCTAATACATTCCAGGATCACCTGATTCCTTCTGTGGAAATGTATTGCTTTGGCTTGAAGCATTCTGGACTTCTGGTGCCAAAACCCTGTGAAATATAAGTATTTCTGATCCAAGCTATCCTTGTTCCAACTGGGAACCAGATGATCAATCCTAAATGCATAGACACCATTGTCTACATTTAGCTGTTTTTTGCATTTAATGGTTTTTCACGTTAAAAACCCATTAAAACACTTCAAAACTTGAACCAGGCGCCACTGCGGCGCCCAGGGACTTTCCCAGGCAGCGCCTGAAACATTCACTGTGCGGCGCCTCAGCGCTTTACAAATCAATTAGGCGGCGCAGCAGCGCTTTTAACCTAATTAATTTGCCAAAACGGCGCTTTTAAACCAAAATTTGGGGGTTTACTTTTGACTAACCTTAACCAAACTTCTTGACACAGTCAAGGCAATTAAACAATATAATTAAATTCTCATTAATTATATGTCCATCATATATTAATTAACCTTTCCAGTTAATTAATCTGTTTGAGGACAACAAGTCTTTACTTGACACAGTCAAGCCCATTTAGGCCCTATGATTAAATCCCCATTAATCATATTCCAGGGTATATATATTAATTAACCTTCCCATTTAATCAATCAGTTTGAGACACCTAGTCTCATAATCTGAACTGTTCAGATGATTCATTTTGGCCCTCAATTAGTACAGCCTAATTGATTCCTGGGTAATCCATTACTATACTGGAAAGTCTCTCCAAGGCCAATCCTATTGTTTTGAATTTCAACCTATGAAATCCATCACAATTTAATCTCTTTGTGAAACCACAGCCCAACGTGACTGTAGTAAAGTCACACCCCCAGGAAAGGAAAAAGTGCTGGCTATATGGCTACACCTCACCAAGAGACCTTCCTGCTCATCCCTGATGGGGACATCCCTAAGGGTTATGTTGTATACCAGGATCAACTAGTCCTCATCAGCATCTACAGTCAACTCTGCCTGGGACAACATGACGCCAGTGCCACTCTGCTAAAGTCAGATCTTTTGCAATTTATTCTGACCTTACAGTAGTTTTAAAAGCTATGGCGACAACCAAAAATACCTCAGATTTAAACAAAACGGTTTCAGATTTAAACAAAATCCAAGTTGCGCAAGATTAAGGATTCAATTAATTCAAATATTTTTGGTTAATAAATGAACTGTCAAACAAAAAACAAAATTTCACTAGCCCATTATACAAAATTATATCAAACATCAAGCAGCATTGTTTAAAACACAAACAAAATGAACTGACACAACAAGTGAGATGGATGTATGCCATCCCAGAGTATATTATAATTCAATCAGGATTTATATGAGGCAACAACAGAAGAAGTAAAATGAAACAAAATTAGAGCAATATAGAAGCAAGATTCCACAATCACAAAACAAAATGAAATCACACAAGATGTGTAGTATGAGCAGCCTAAAATAGAAGTATAACAGTTTTACAGTCAATCAACAGCAATCCAATTTAGGAACAGAGGCATTTAATTTATTTTAATGGCTCCTGATTTGTATAAAATGGTTTTGAGAACCTTTCAAATATGGACTCAAGATTACAATAAAAATAAATTTTAAACTTCTACTTTTAGTTATTTTATCCTAGGCTTTTTACAATGGTTTTTAACAACAACATTTTTACGGCACCAGCAGCCAAGCCAGTAGCAACCAAGACAGCTTCAATGGAGGCAAGGATCAGAACGTGGAGGCTCCTGTTTATACCCAAGCCTTTGAGGCAGGTAACAAGGAAGCCAACCCTTACTTGACCCCTGGCTTATATGGCTTTGACTTGTTTGAGAGTCACTTAGCGTCTAGCTCTGCCCTTGCTCCCACACCTACCCCTGCACAAGCTGCCCATCAATCAACCAATCAGGATGGCAACCTTGATTTAGAACAACTTCCTGCCACCAGCCAACCTGCCCCACTACAGCCAAGCAGGCTTCAGCTCCCGCGGCCCAGCGCCCCAAGCAACAAATCATCACCTCCCAAATTATTCAGAAAATTGTGGCACTGAATCTACAGGGTCTGTCCTGGGAACAGATTGCTGCCCAGTTGCAATTTACCCAAGCTGCTGTCATGCAGGAATTCAACAATCTGATGATCAGGGGGAATTTAATTGGGATAGCCAAAAAGCCCAAGAAGGCCCCCAAGTCCCAAATCAATGAGGCATACCCAATCATGCTTGACCTTCTCCAGTGGGACCCCAAGCTTTCCTTGACCCAGGTCTGCAAACAACTTTCACACCACAAAATACTGGTTTCCAAGCGCATGGTGCAGCTCTGGATGCACAGAAAGGTGGCTTCAATACAGATTCTTAACAATGTTGCCGGCAACCAATGGTATGGTGCTGAGGATTCCCTGTATGATCAGGCCATTGAATCAACCCTGGTCCAATGCTTGAAAAGTCTATCAGATGACGTCATGTTTATCTTGTATTATAAGCTATCAATAGCTTTTGGAAATTTTGGCCCGCAGGGAAGAGCTGCCACCCAAAAAGGGAGGAAGAAGGTCAAGAAGGGGACATTGATTGGTGCATTTCTGGCTGTTTTAGCCAAGGGTTTTGTCTACTATTGGAAAAGCCCAGATTTTACCAATGGCTACAAGTACAGCCACATCCTTGGTGGATTACTCAGCTCCTGGGATGGCTCAAATTCCAAGCACTGGGTTTTTTTGAGCCACCAGATGGAGGGTAGCTCCACCGCTCTCAAGACCATCCAGGAACGCGGGCACCAGGCTTCTGTGTACCCAGCTGGTCACGCTGACATCCATCTGGCTGTTGTTGTGTTCTTTAATATTGAAGATACACTCTGGGAGCGCCACCCTCAGGCTTTCAACAGCCTCTATCTTGGGGTCCTTGACCACAATTCTCTCTTTGGTCACCAAATGGTGGCTGACTTGTTTGCCCAAATTGTCTTTCATGTGAACATGGGCAACCAATAACAGAAAGACAAGCACCTCCAACCTTGTGCCACTGTCACCTATCAGCCCATCCAGCCAATGACAGACAAGGAATATGACAAGTGTTACATGGCAGCCATCACACACAATCCTCCTGACTCCACCCCCGCCACCAACACCCCTCACCTGCAAGCCCAATCCACCTAATCCCAGACCCCCCAGGCTAGCACTGCCTCTACGTCTTCCTTCCCACGCTATTCTGCCTACTAGGCATCACTCTTCCCCGCCCCAATAAATCCCCTGTTACCAAACATTTTCTATTTATATTATCTTTATTTTGAATTTCAATTGTTCATGTTCTCTTTGTTTATAGTTGGTTTTATTCTTTATGTTCAGCTTATTTCTATAAAATCATATATTTACTATGCCATGTATCTAGATCCAGAACACAGTTATTTTTGGAGCTTTGTACTGCTCCTTGTGATAATATCACCAAATTGTTGTTGATATTATCACAAGGGGCAGTACAAAGAGCCAAAAATAATATGGCAATTAAGGAAACAATGCCAACACAAAGAAAACAACATATATTGAGATGAGCGTAAAAAATATAAACAATGTGTAAAAAGATGGGATAGTGTAGCAAGTTGGAAAACAAACAGGAATAAACAAAGAGGCAATAGTATCAGAATAATACAGATTTTATTGGGGTGAAAGCTATAAAAACATATAGAAAGGTTAGTAAAAAATCAATGAGAGAATTGGAGAAGCTATTGAAGGAACTTGACTCTGTAATTGCAGAGATCAAAGAAATTGACCACAAGGTCAAAGAAAAGGTGAAGTCTGCCGTTCTCAAAGGCAAGAAAATTGACAAGGTGTTGGCCAAGGCGCTTATGGCCAAAATACCTGACACCCCCAAGAAGATAATCAAGCGCTTACTAAATATTCAGAAGACAATGGTTGAGAGCCTCCAGTTTAAGGTTTACAATCTTTCTGCACTGAATTTCTGGGTTGACAACCCTGAAATGTATGCACATCAAAAGCCAGCCAAGCGCCAGGAAAGAGGACACATAATTGCCTGCTCAACTTCTTGCACCAAGAATGGCCAAGCCTGCCAAAGTGGCTGGCAAAGAGGAAAAACAAGAAGGTAACCTAAAACAATTAATAAAAATTTCAAAACACTTACCTTTTTTGTTAGAAAATGTTGACAGTGAACTCTGCTGGGTCCTGGTCCCTTTTGTCCCCCCCACCTTCTACACCAACTACGCCAATCATGTGGCAAGGCAGCTGTTTCTGTCCCCCCTGTCTTGGGGAAGCTTGAAGACAGGATTCACAGATCCTTTCCAGTGTCATGAGAGGCATTGGCTGAGCTTACGCATTCTGAGGGGGCATCTGAGTGGGCAGTTACTGCCTACAAAGATGCCCAACTGGTCCCCCTAGACCCAGTGGTTCTCAGTGGAGTTTTCTGTGTAAACTCCATTGAGCTTGTTTGGGATGTTCTGGCAACACTCCCATTCAAGAATATACTGGAGATGGGCCAGGCACATGCAGCTGCTTGCTTCTGCTTCCCATTGGAGCACACAATATCTTACCTGTTAGAGATCTTTGGTCACATGGTGGGTAAATTGGCTGTTTCAGACGCAACAGCCATAAAGAAGACTAAGACCCTCCTGGCAGACTTCAGGCTGGCCTGGAGTGCCAACAAGAAGGGGGTTCCTCTGGCAATGGAGCTCATGTTTGCCAAGACAAAGCACAAGAAGAAGATCAGTGTTGTTTTTAATAAATTTTACTAGTTTACAGAAGCCTTTGCTGGACAAAGGCTTCATCTGGTGGTTTACCTGGGGTATCTCTTTTACTTTGAGATGAGCGTGTCTGTAGAGGATTTTGATGGGTCCTCCTAGGGATCAACATGGCCAGGATCTCCCTGGATGGGAAGAAGGTCCCCCCGGATACAACTTTATGGATTACGTTATCCAGAACACCCTGGTCCTGGCTGGAATTTGCAGTTCTGAAGCCCTGCTAGAGAAGCTACCGCTTCACTCCCAACTGACCATACTCCCTTTCACCAGCAGGCGGGAGTATTTTAACCAAGGTGTATTCAAAGTATACAGTGTGGTGGTAGAGGTTGTGCGCCACCTCCATTGCCAGGTGGGTACATACCAAAGGACTTGCTATAGGCGCACATAATAAAAAAATATGATTACATTAAATTTTTTAAAATTTATATTATTTTTATTATAATAAACTTTTATGATTTTTATTTTAGAAATTTTTTTGCAAAATATATTGCAGAAACAGTTTTCATAAAAGCATAAAATTATACGTTAATAAAATAAATTCTAATTTGTACATTTTATATTAATTTTTTTAAAACTATTTTTATATTTATTTGACAAAAGTGATGTAAATATATTCACATAATCCAGTATTGAGTGTTTGGGATAACCTCAGATGGCATGATAAAAAATTATAATATAAAATAAATAAATCACTTACCCATTGATGGTCTTGCCAAATGTGATTGTGGGCTTAGAAGCTTCTAAATATAAAAATTTTAACTAATAAATCTTAAGTAGTAGATTAGAGAATATAAAAAAAGTTGGACACAATAAGCCTTTAATTGATTGGCTGTTTGACTAGGCACATGAGGATGAACAAATCAGTGTGACCATAGAATTTGGCCACAGTCTCAGCTGGGAGGGTGTGGATCCTGGCCTGGAGAAAATCAAACAGGTCCTCAGTCCCAGTTAAGGTTTCTCTCTGACAACTCACTTGAGCCAACCAAAGACTTCCTCAATGGGATTTAGGAAGAGCAAATAGGCAGGGAGTGTCAGGAAACCAGGCATAGGTAGAGGCATTGGGCAGCTTGGGATGGGGTTGGGCCAAGCCAGTGGGTAAAGCCCACCATAGAATGGGCGCTAACTTGATAATGTAAGACATGGATTGCCCGAGTAAGGACCAGGGTCCAGAGGTAGGGACCATAGAATTCACCATTCCTGTCAAGGTGATATAGAGTACTCCAAACAGGTGAGTGGACGCGGTCTCTGCAGCGGTGGGGGTCTCCATTGGGCGGTTGGGTTGTGGGGTTAAGGGCAGAGTCATGGGAACAAAGTAGGCAGGCAGATAATTGTACTTGTATTTGAACAATCTTGGCGGCCTTTTGTACCACTTTCCTTCACGTCCTATGTATTCAGTTTCTCTAGTCCTGGTCAAGGGGTCAGCAATGAAGATGGTCTCCAAGTTGTACTCCGCGTAGGCCGGGTTGGGAGGGTATTTGGTAAAATGCACAGGTCTAAAGGGGGCTCCTGGGAGACAGTATAGTGCCTGGGTAGAATAAGCAGGTTGGTCTCCAGACGGGGCAGTTGCCTGATGGTCTACTTGAATAGAGTTGAGATGGAAGATCACTAAGACTAGGTAAGGTAAGATATGTTCAAACCAAAGGTTCATAAAACTTTATTAATAAAAATGATAATGTGGTCATCAACATACCGCCAGGGTTTTTACACCATGAGACTTTGCTTCTTCAATTTTTGCAGGGTTCAGGCTTCAGACAAGGCACTGGCAGGGCATGGACCTTAGCTTACAGTCTTGAGGGCAGCGGATACAGGTTGTGCCTGCTTGGAAAATAGAAGTGACAATGCTTTATTCCGCCGCCACTGTTCACTATGTCACCTGAATAGTTCAATTGTACTACCCCTTCTGGACAGAAGGCTGACAGTTGCTGGTTGTCATGAGCAGAGTTAAAAATAGGTTTTGTTTTAACCTTCTTAAGGTAAGCTGCAACTTCTGCATAGGTTCAAATCTTTGGTGGCTCAAGGTTGGCATCAATCTGGTGACTATTTGGGGAATTGTCCTTGGGAGACTGGTGGGCCTTGGAATAACTTGTCAACTTTGGTTTGCAATTTAGCAAGTGGGCGGGTTCCTGTCCACTTTGTGTGACTTGAGTAGTCTTTGGAGGATCTGGGTTTGATTCCAGGGCTTCTGATGTTGATTTCAAAACTCCAGTATTAGCTCTTGGCAGGTTGGCAGTAGGTCCTTCCCCAACCTCTGTTAACCAGATTACATCTCATTTGTAGGTATGGGTCTTCATTAGCACCAGTTTGGTGGCAGACTGGCAATTATTCAGGGAATCCTCTGTAGTAGGCTGGCAGGTTGCAGGGTAGTTTAACAATTTGAGCCTGTGACTTAACAGATTGGCAGTTCCTAGACTGTCCTGGAGGATTTGATCCGCTTTCAGGGAACTGGGGTTCAACTCTTGGGTTTTCAATACAAGTATTGAATGTCATTCATGACATCATCCCCTTCCTTCCTGGGGGTCCCTCTCTTCCTGGCCTTCTTCTCAAGGTATTGTCGGATTGCTAGTTGGGCGTTGGGTAGGTTGCTTAATGGTTCCTAGGTGCTTTCCTTGGGTGGGTATCCCTTCCACTTGACGTAGTACTGGAGGGTTTTACAGTGGGTTGGTCCCCATGAACATATTCAACTTTGTATTCTTTGGAGCGTCCTACTTGGATGGGAGGGGGTCAGTCTTGAGTTTCTGGTGGGGGAGGGAGGTTCTTTCTTTCTTGAATAGAAGCGCGTGGTGGAATACATTATGTATTTTCCACAAGGGGGTAATTATAGTTCAAATGCTACTTCACCTACTAGCTTGGTGATCCTGTAGGGGTCACTTCTTCTGTGGGCTAAATTTTGACTGGGAACAGTCAGAGGCACATTTTGAGAGTCCAAAAAAACTTTGTCTCCTACCTTCAACGGTTTCCCAGGGGTCCTCTTTTTGTCTGCAAACGCCTTATAAGTTTGGACAGCACAGGTCAGATTCTTAAGACAGGTTTGTTGGGTGTTGTGTATCTGTTCAATCCAGGTTTTTCCTGACGGGTTTATTTCCTTACTACCAATACTGGGGCCCCAGGATGGGTCAAAGCCATAATTGGCTCTGAAGGGGGACATTCAGATAGATGCGTGGTATTTGCTGTTGTAAGCATACTGTGCCATGGGTAGCATCTCTGCCCAGTTATCTTGGTTGGCATTGGTGTAGCATTGTAGGTATTGTTCAAGTATTTGGTTCACTTGTTCAGTCTGGCCGTTGGTCTGTGGGTGGTAGGAGGTTGATACACAGCGCTTTACCCCCAAGTCCTTCATCACCTGAGTCCAGTATTTGGAGGTGAATTGGGGTCCTCTATCAGCAATGATTTCTGCCGGGTATTGTGTTGAGTTAGGATGCAGTCATGGAAGTGTCTAGCTGTCTCTGCGGCAGTGCACTGAGTGGTGGTAGGGATAAAATAGGACATCTTATTAAACCTATCTACCATGACCAGGATGGCATTGAAAAAATTGGAGAGGGGCAGTTCTACAATAAAATCCCTTGAAACAAACTGCCAAGGTTCCGCTGGTATGTCTAGTGGTCTTAGCAGGCCTTCAGGTTTGGATCTACGGGTTTTGGTTCTTCCACATGTCTCACAGCCTTTGATGTAGGCAGCCATGTCTTTGTCCATTTGGGGCCAAGCGTAATTCTTCTTGATTCCTTGGAGTGTCTTGAGTCTGCCAGGGTGGCTGGCCATCTCTGAGTCATGATAATCAGTGAGTACTTTGGTCCTTGTTTCACCTTCTGGTACATAGATCTGGCTGTGTAATAGCAGGGTGGATCCTTTCAGCAATAATCCTTTCTTGTGGTGGTGGCTCTCTGGGTCTGAGGTCAAGTTGTCAACAAGTTCTGCTGAGTATTTTTCTTGTTTCTGCACCTCAATTATGTCAGATTTGTGGGCCATGATCTTTATAAACATCAATTGGATGTCTAGGCTGGCAGGGTCAAGGGTTAAATGTGTGTTGTGGTCCTTGGCTTCTGCAGAGGAAGAAGTCAGATCAGCTCTTCTACTCAAGGCGTCAGGAACCACATTCACCTTCCCAGGCTTGTAGTCAATAGTCAAGGTGTAGTAAGCCAGCTAAAAGCACATCTGGCCTGCCGCTGGTTTAGCTGTCTGGGTTTGAAGAAGTAAACCAAGTTTTTGTGGTTGGTTAAGACCTTTACTGGAAATTTGGCACCACATAGGTAACAGCGCCAATGTTTCAAGGTCTTCATTATTGCAAGCATCTCTTTGTTGTAGATTGGGTAGTTTCCTTTGGCTGGCAGCATTTTCTTGGAGTAATATGCTACAGGATGTAGCATACTATCCCCTCCTTCCTGAAGAAGGACCCTGCCCACCACAAAGTTGGATGTGTTGGTTTCCAGTATGAATGGCTTTGATGGGTTGGGCATGGCCAGGAAAGGGGCAGAGGTGAAGGCAAGTTTCAAGGCTTCAAAGGCAGAAGTACATTCAGGGGTCCAGGCAAACAGGACTTTTTCAGAGCAGAGGCGGGTCAGGGGCAGGGTAATATGAGAAATTTTTTGGATGAAATCCCTGCAATAATTTGCCAGGCCCAAAAAACTTCTCACATCTTTCCTGCATTTAGGCACTGGCCAAGATGTTATTGCTTCTACTTTGTCCTGTGCCATGACAAACCCGCTGGTCTTCACTATGTATCCCAGGAACTCAACTTCAGACTGAAAGAATTCACATTTATTTAAGCTTAGCATGTAAGTTTGCTTGGGAGAGTTTTCTAGTATAAGGTCCAGGTGGCGCAAGTGTTTCTTGTGGATCTTGATGTAGATGAGAATGTTGTCCAAATATGCAACACAAAAAAGGTCAAGGTATTCCCCAAGGACAGTGTTGATCATCCTTTGGAAAGTGCTGGGGGCGTTGCAGAGATCAAATAGCATTACTAGGTACTTGTACAACCCATATCTGGTTTTGAAAGCTGTCTTGTATTTGTCTCTGTCTTTGATTTGGATCTGGTTTAAGGTATCACAAAGGTCAATTTTTTAGTACACCTGGGCTCCAGTCAGTACATTGCAAAGGTCATCAGCGTTAGGGATGGGGTAGTGGTTCTTCACTGTAATGTTGTTCAGTTTCTGGTAGTTTACACATGGACATATTCCGCCATCCTTTTTTCCTAAAAACAGCATGGGCAACAAGCAGGGGGCCTTTGACACTCAGATGAAACCCTTTTTTGTCATATCCTCTAGATATGTTTTCAAGGCCACTTGCTCACAGTGGTTGCAACTAAAAATGGGGATGTGGTGTGGTTGGGTGCCCAGTAGTAGGTCTATAGCGTGGTCATAGATTGAGTGGCTGAGTAGTTTTGTGGCTCCTTCTTTGCTAAACACATGGCCCCACTTCTGCAGGGGGATAGATAGTGTCCCAACGCTGGGTTCCATCTTTATGGTTAAGAGTCTGTTGGTTAGGGCTCTTCCATGACTCATACAGAACAGGACAGTGTCACAAGATTCAGGTCGTCCAAAGTGGCAGTCTGTTCACAATAGTTAAGGATCAGGCTGTGTCTGTTGACCATGAGTTGCCCAATATTAGGGGATGTGACAATCCTGGCAAGAGGATCAAGGGGGTTGGGTATACGTCCTGTCCAATTTTCAAGGGGAGTTCTTGTTCACATTCATAGCCAGTGTCCAGGGAGCTGTTTCCGTGATTACTTGTAGGCTGCGCTCTGAAGCCATTAATCCTAGTGCCTTTGCCAGGATGGCGTCAATGAAGCTTTCATCAGCTCCTGTATCAACAAAGGCTTCAATCTGGCGCTGATTCCCAAGAAGGTCTATGGTCCTAGGATGAATATGTAAGATTGCGCAGAGGTGTTTATTTGTGCAAGGATACAGGAGGTGTATTCTTCTTAGGGCATCCTCTGGTTAGATGATTGGCCTTGTGACAGTAAAAACATAACTCATCTCAATAGTGGTGTTGTAACTTTTTGGGGGACATGCCTGGTCAGTTGGGCGTTGTGGCTTGGGCTGGGTACAAGTTCTGTCCCTCTTGGTTTAGACTCAGGCCTTTGCATAGGGGAAGTAGTTCCTCTAGGCTCAATGTGGGCAGGTGTTGCTTCAACAAGTCTTTCCTGGCTGAATTAACTCCCTTTCTGAAGATAATGGCAGCTAGTTTGTCTTCAAGTTGTGTCTGAGTCTTAAGTTTAAGGAACTCATCAATATAGGCTTGGATAGGGTGGTTTGTATATCAGATCTCCAACAGAGAGTTCAGTGTGTAGTATCTGGTGTCTTGGTCATTGCCAGTGCTCATGAGTTTGGCTTAAAATCTTGATTAGTCAAGGCAAAATTCAACATCTTTGGCTGTGGCCTTTCTGAACCAATCTAGTGCATCTCCTGATAGCATGGCAGCCATCCCCAAGACCTTCTTGGTGTCACTGGGGTAGGCATTGGCGTTGGTTTGGAAATGAAGGCAGAATACTGACATGGCTTGGCGGGCTTCTTCTAAGGTGAGTTTGCCATCTGGGGCATATCCAAATTGGTTGTGGTCTGGTTCACAATCATGTTTTGTACTTGTTGTTGAAACCACAGGCTCAACTCACCAGCAGGGTTCCAACCAAGCGGGTTTGTGACCTGCAACCCAATTACCCAGTCACTTGAAGCCAGACTAGGAAGTCAATTTGAATTGCCAAACACAACAAAATGAACAGATGATGATCCTTTATGGTGAATGCCTTGTTTGGCGCTTGACTCATTACCAGTAATAAGCCACCCCCTTCTTCCATCCAGCTGTGTGATCACCAATCATGTTCCTATTATCCTTGATTCATATGAACTATATAATCGTTGTCTCACAATAAAGGTTATTATCTATCTTCTAAATATCTTCCCCGTGTAACTCTGCTAAAACAGCACAGTTACAACATTGTGACGTGGCAGGGTTCTGGGGTTCTGCATCAAGTGCCGGGTCTTTTAATTCTTTGGCGGGTTGGTTCTTCATCCATGAGAGTATCAGGGAGGTAATTGCCTTATGGGTATAATAAGTGATTATCACAAAAAAAGCATACAAGTTTCCCAAAATGTTAACAACATCTTGGGGCCCAGGTTACCATGTTTGTAAAAGATTGTCATAATTTCAGGAAACCAGGCATAGGTAGAGGCGTTGGGCAGCTTGGGATGGGGTTGGGCCAAGCTGGCGGGTAAAGCCCACCATAGAATGGGTGCTAACTTGATAATGTAAGACATGGCTTGCCCAAGTAAGGACCAGGGTCCAGAGGTAGGGACCATAGAATTCACCATTCCTGTCAAGGTGATATAGAGTACTCCAAACAGTTGAGTGGACGCGGTCTCTGCAGCGGTGGGGGTCTTCATTGGGCGGTTGGGTTGTGGGGTTAAGGGCAGAGTCATGGGAACAAAGTAGGCAGGCAGATAATTGTACTTGTATTTGAACAATCTTGGCGGCCTTTTGTACCACTTTCCTTCACGTCCTATGTATTAAGTTTCTCTAGTCCTGGCCAAGGGGTCAGCAATGAAGATGGTCTCCATGTTGTACTCCGCGTAGGCCGGGTTGGGCGGGTAGTTGGTAAAATGTACAGGTCCAAAGGGGGCTCCTGGGGAACGGTATAGTGCCTGGGTAGGATAAGCAGGTTGGTCTCCAGAGAGAGCAGTTGCCTGATGATCTACTTGAATGGAGTTAAGATGGAAGATCACTAAGACTAGGTAAGGTAAAATTTGTTCAAACCAAAGGTTCATAAAACTTAATTATCAAAAATTACAATGTGGTCATCACCATACCACTGGGGTTTTTATACCATGGGACTTTGCTTCTTCAATTTTTGCAGGGTTCAGGCTTCAGACAAGGCACTGGCGGGGCATGGATCTTGGCTTAGAGTCTTGAGGGCAGCAGATCCAGGTTGTGACTGCTTGGCAAAAGGAAGTGGCAATGCTTTGTTCTACTGCTACTGTTCACTATGTCGCCTGCTTAGTCCAATTGTACTACCCCTTTTGGACAGAAGGCTGGCAGTTGCTGGTGGTTATTGGCAGAGGTAAAAATAGGTTTTGTTTTAACCTCCTTAAGGCAAGCTGCAACCTCTGCATAGGTTCAAATCTTTGGTGGCTCAAGGTTGGCATCAATCTAGTGACCATTTGGGGAATGTACTTGGGAGACTGGTGGGTCTTGGAGTAACTTGTCAACTTGGGTTTGCAATTTAGCAAGTGGGCAGGTTCCTGTCCACTTTGTGTGATTCAAGTAGTCTTTGGAGGGCTAGGGTTTGATTTCAGGGCTTCCAATGTTGATTTCAAAACTCTAGTATTGGCTCTTGACAGGTTGGCAGGAGGTTCTTCCCCAACCTCTGTTAAACAGGTTACATCTCCTTTGTAGGTATGGGTCTTCATTGGCACCAGTTCAGCAGCAGACTAGCAACTATTATGGAAATCCTCTGTAGTAGGCCGGTGGGTTGAAGGGTAATTTAACAATTCAAGCCTATGACTTAACGGATTGGGGGGTCTTGGAATGTCCTGGAGGGTTTGATCCGCTTTCAGGGAGCTGGGGTTCAACTCTTGGGTTTTCAATACAAGTATTGAAATGTCATTCATGACAGGGAGGAAGAGAAGGTACAAATTTGCCGTGACCAATTGCTGGGGGCCCACTGCAATGCTAGTGTCAATCATTGGGAATTCCTCAATAATATCAGCCACCATATGGAGACCAACATTGTCCAGCACAATAACATTGGTGAAGCCTGGGCTTGTGCGCCTCAGGTGCTCCTGGACCAATCAGAGAAATGATAGGAACTCCTGGCTATTGTGAGATCACAATATCCTTTGGTACAGCTCAACCCCCTTTGGACCAAGGAGAGCCACCATTGAATAGGCTGTGGCAAGGACGGCAGCATACCAAGCCATCCTGTCATTTGAGCCTTTGGGGACATACCCATTTTGCATCAACAAGGCAAATGATGATTTGTCAATGTAATAGAATTTGACTGTCCCCTTAGCTTTGAGGGAAGTGTACTCCTCTGCGTTTTTTCTGGGTCTTAACATTGACTGGGCTGTTTCTGTTGTAGGGAGATACCCCAAGCTTTTTCCAGGAAAATTGTATTCCCTTAACAGATGGTAGTAAAAGGAAATTGAAACCTCAACCCCAAAAGTAGATTTGACTATGACCTGTGTATTTGCTAGTTCAAGTTGGCAGTCCTGGGTTATCCACGGGTGGATTGCCAATTTTGTGCTCCTTGGTGAGCATGGTAGAAATGTGAAAGGATCTTTCCGTGGCAAGGACTCAGCCAGTATTGATGAATATGTTGAATTCCTTTGAGGTGTACTTGGGATCCACCCCAACAAGGGCCGCAGCCGCCTTGTAATCACCCAATTCATGCATCAGCTTAAGTAGGATGATGTGTTTGATGTCAGGGATGCGCTTCTGGGCGGGATTATAAGCAGTGGGGATTAAATTGTTGGCATTGGGCACAACACAAGGCATGGGTACCTTGGTTTAGAAGGCTGCAACCTTTTTGAGCACTAACTGTCCCTCATCAGTTCTGAAGAACTCAGGCTCCTTGTCCTCTTCCTGATTGTCATCACTGATGTAAGGCTTGTAGCTAGTATCAAGTACAGGCTTCACCTTCTCCAGCATGGCTGACAGGACTGACTCTTGCCAGTACACAATGTCAAACACATACAAAGTAAGTTCTACCTCCTTGTTTCTAACCATTTTTTTGGTGTTAACCTGAGTGGGCTTCTGGGTTAGCTTGGGGACCCAAGGGTTGATGCTCTGCACCCTAGCAGCTTGTGCTCCTCAAACCGTCTGTGTCAGTGCAGCATCACTATCAAATTCTCCTCTCCTTTCTCCTTCCTGAGTAGGCATTTGTGTTGCACTAACTCTGTTCTTTGACCCGCAGGGCAACCGCAACTGCGGCGCACAACAGGTGAAATGATAGTCTGTTGCTGTGTTCCTTCCATTTTACAATTTAATAAAATACTAAATAAAATTCAATTAAGTTACTACCTAATTTTTAATTTTTGCTTTTATCTGAATATGGATATTTAATTAATATTCCCCCCCCCAATATCCCAATTATAGATTTTTTGTTTCTTAATTAGTTTTTTTTGTTTTACAACGCCCATTTTAGAATACTCAAAAAAAATCCACCCATTTTCCCAGATTCTACTGCCAAATTCAAACACCCAACACAATAGTTTTAAAATTTGTATTTCAGATTGTGTGCCCTATTTTAGATACCTTGGTATCATTATTGATTACAATCCATTGTACACAACATTTGAGTGATTTTGTTTACACAGTGATTTGATATTGTGTTTTGTTTTTGGATTAAGTTTTGATACACCGCGCTTGGGCGTATTTTGTCACTGATTCACATAGTAAACATATGTATACCAAAAGTCAACTCACACCCTTTTGTTTGTGAATCCATGTATTTTGGATTATATTTTGAATGGGTTTTCTTTGAGTGTGAGCACTTCTTTGCTTATTGATCCATTTTGCCCATTAACGCCACAAAACCCTGTTAAAAGAGTGTATATTTTAACCTGATAGTTGTATTTTGTTTAAATTTGAAACCATTTTTGTTTAAATCTGAGGTATTTTTGGTTGTTGCCATAGCTTCTAAAACTACTGTAAAACTTGAAGTCTTCACAGGTGTTGTGAAGGGGGCTAACATAGTGAGTTGGCCACACTCTACATAAACTTGCCTCTGCATTTGCCAAGTACCTGAGCCCATGTGGGTTTCCACTATGTCAGAGCACCTCATGGGGGCCGCTGCCATATGGTTCACCAACTGAGCTGGTCAAGAACACAAGGTCACCTGGGTGGCCTTTCAGAGATGCCGCTAAGTCTCACTAAGTGAACCTTTTCACCCATTGTAGTGGAAACCCCCTACTTGCCTTCAAAAAAAACGGTGTGTGTCACTGAATACCTTGCTGCTTGGCAACAAGCGCTTACTGCTGTCTCAGAAGCCATCACAGATGGAAATGCCATACTTCTTACCCTCATCATAAATGGTTTGAGCCCCATATCTATAACTAGGTGTTATTGGGTGTTGAACCTCCATTGAAATTTTTTAAAAAAGCTATTGTAGAAGTAAACAACCAAGCCACAATAGGCTCCCACATATCCAATGATGCTCCCCCTTAACCTTGCCCCACACCAGACAGCGCCCACAACTAAGTAGGACGCCATAAGTCCCACCAGCAGAATAATAGCAACAAGAACCCTTGCAAAAAGGAGCTTCAGTTGCCACAGATTGAAGGTTTGAAAAAAGCCAGGGGGTTGTAAAAACAGGAGGCTCTGCAACCATGATGACCCATATTCTCAATCTCTCCTTGTCAAGAATTTATGTGACTATAATGTACATGATATGAAAACCCTAGACATATTCCAAGTATACAGCGACAACCCTGTCCTCCAAGCTAGTCATTCATCAAATAAAATCACTTTCTTGGTCTATCCCTTTGCTTCTGTGGGAATACCCACATACTCCTGATAGATACTGGCGCCAATAATACCATGGTCAACCAAGAATTTTTGGGCTCTCAATAGTTAGACCAAGTCCCCAGCCACTTCAAAGCAGTATTTGTTACATATTCCTACAGAGTAATGATCACCCATGAGACAGTACCCTTCTCAGTAAGAATGGGTAATATCCAGGTCAGGCTCCCTGGGCCTTTTATGGCTGGGCTCAGCCATACCATAATAGTAGGTCTAGACTGGTTGCAACACAATTGTCCCTATATTGACCTGAATACCTCAGTTATCACTCTTAACAGAAACAGGGTGGGCTTTTATATCTACCCTATAAAGATGAGTAAGCTTCTCAACAACACTATCTTTGTACAGATAACAGAGGAGTATTCACATAAATTTAAAGGGGGAAAGTTAGATTTTAATCAATTTTTGGTTGAAGTCATTTTACTCTAAAGCTTTTTCATCTTCTCCTTTGAACAAGACTCCCCCAACAGCATTGCAAGAGCTCCTTGGAGAGTTTAAGGATGTCTTCAGCAAACTGCTAAATCAACTGCCTCTTCCTTGGGAGATATAACATGCTGTAAAATTACAAGGGTTGCTTTCAAAAGCTTGCCCATTATACCATCTAACACTCAAGGAGGACAAAATGTTCCAACATCACTTTGTGGACGCCTTGGACAAGAACTTTATCTGTCCCTCCTTCTTTCTGTATGGAGCTGTAGTCTTCTTTGTAGCTAAAAAAGATGGGTCTCTCTGTCTGGTTAACAACTACTGAACCCTAAATGAACTTACCACAAAGAGAAAATATCCCCTTCTTCTAATTGACAACCTGTTTTATATACTTGCAGATGCAAAGGTCTTTAGTAAGATTGATCTCACTGTGAGGTACAACCAGGTCTGCATTGCCCTCAGGGGTAAAAAGCAGCCTTTCAAACACGCTGTCATGAATAAAATTTCAATACTTGTATTGAAAACCCAGGAATCAACCCCTGGGCCTCAGGAAAAGCCTTATGTTGACCAGGGTAGGTGGGAGCCTACCAGACTGCCAGTTAGGTCAAACCCTGGCCTGCCAGAGATGCCTTGCCCCAACCAGGAGGAACAGGAACCTGTCAGTCTGCCAAGTGTTGAGATTAGAAGTTCAATATCAACATTAGAAACCCTGGAATTGAACTCTGACCCTCCAAAGGCTAATTGAGTCACCTAGGATGGACAGGAACCTGCCAACTTACTGAGTTGCAAACCCAAGTTGTTGAGTTACTCTGAGATCCTCCAGTTTTCTAAGGACAATTCCCTGAATGGTTACCAGATTGCTGCCAACCTTGTACCACCAAAGATCCAGACCTATGAAGAGGTTGCAGATTGCTTAAAGGGGGTTAAAATTAAGCCTACTGTCAGCCCTGCCAATGGCCACCAGCAGCTGCTATTCTTCTGTCCAGAATGGGTAATACAATTTGACTGCTCAGGTGATGTGGTGAACAGTAGTAGAAGAACAAAGCATCACCACTTCTGTTCACCAGAGCAAGCACAACCAGGATCTGCTGCCCTCAAGATTCTAAGCCAAGATCCATGCCCTGCCAGTGCCTTGTATGCAAACCTGAACCCTGCAAAAATCAAAGAAGCAAAATCACATGGTATAAAAACCAGGCAGTATGGGGATGACCCCATTGTCATTTTTGATAAGAAAATTTCTATGAAGCTTTGTTTTGAAAAAATCCTACTTTATCTAGTCTTAGTGATCTTTCATCTCAACTCTGGCAAAGTAGACAATCAGGCAACCTCCTCCTCCAGTGACCAACCTGCTGACCTGCATCAGGAATTACACTGTCCCCCTGGAGTACCCTTTGGACCTGTGCATTTTACCAAATATCCGCCCTACCCTGCCTACTTAGTCTACAACTTGGAGACCATCCTCATTGCCAACCCCTTGGCAAGAACTAGAGAGACTGAATATATAGGAAACAAAGGAAAGAGGATCCAGGTGGCACCCTTATTGTTCAAAGACAAGTAAAATTAATACTGGCATACTTTGTTCCCATGAATCTGCCCTTAACCCTGCAACCCAACCACCCAATGGATCCCCCCATCACCACTGCCGCCAAGAACACATCCACCCAGCTGCTTGGAGTACTCTACATTACTTTGACGGGAATAGTATACACCATGGTGCCCAAATCAGGGCCCTGGTCTTTACTTGGGCAATCCTTATCTTTTATTATTAAGTTAGCACCCATCCTATGGTGGGCATCACCCGCTGGCCCAGCAGTACCCTGTCTAGAGTCAGCTAATGCCTTTACTAATGCCTGGCTTCCTAACATGCACTATGGGTTGTTTGAGTGCTGTGTCATGAACTTTGGCATAAATAACGTGTCATCTACCTTTACCATGTTGATGAACAAAGCCTTCAAGGATTTAATTGGAAAGTGTTTTGTTTTTTACCTTGACAACATTATTGTCTTCAATCAAGATCAAACCAATCACCTCTAACACCTCTGCTCTGTCCTTGACATCCTTTGTAAACACCAGTTAAATGTCAAGCCTTCCAAACGTGAGTTCCTACAGTTTGAGTTGTTATTCTTGAGGCACATCATACAGTCCAAGGAATAAATACCAACACTGTGTTAAGGAGCTGGATGTACAGGTATTCTGGTTGCCATCAACACACTTAACATCCAGTTATTGCCCAGTTTGGTGCCAATCCAATATACATCTCAACATATTAGAAATGGCAAAAAACCAATATCACATGATTTGTCCAAGTATCCAGCAACTCAGACCCATCCTGTACATGATCATCCTCATATTTGATCCAACTTAGATTCCTGCCATAGCGCAAGCTATTAAGCCTAAAGTATTAACCAATAAAATATAGTTCTCTTCTTCTTAATTCCATATTTGAAGCTTCTCCAAAAGTTGCTCCTAATCACTGTTAGCAGCTACAGTTTTTTGACCACGCCCATGAAAGATAAAATGACTGGACAGAACCTGCCCACCTTCTCTCATGTACTAAACCAGGCAACATACCAGGAGACCTAGAAGATTTACTTCTGCGCCCACAATATTGACAAAGACATACCTAGTGGATGAACTGTATTTTAAGGACTGGTTATTCCCAAAGCATGCACCAAAAAAATCAATACAGTTGCTTTCTCCAACCAAAAAAACACACAGCTGCCTATCACAGGTGAAATTACCAACACCAAGCACATTGTAGGGGATAGAATCCCTTACACAAACAATGCACTAATTCTTGGATCTCTTAGTGTGAAAGAAAAATTGGAAATTGCATTTTTAAATGCTAAAACTGAAAATATTAACAATAACAATTCAATTGAATTAATCAATCCAAATATACATTCAGAATCAATTAATGAATGTGCTTTCAAAAGCAAGAGCAAAAGCTCTAACCAAATTAAAAATATATATTCTACTCTAAAAACCAAGATTCAAGGCCCAGATGATGAATCTGACAGCAACCACTGTATAGGCCTTATATTGAGCTCCAAAACTCCAAAAGCAACTGTGGGGTTCCTGTCTATCAGTCCCCAAAGTGTGTCTTGGGTCATAGCCAGGGACCGGCTGGAAGGGGTTGTCATTTTCTAGTAAGGGAAAATGTATCTCAGAAATATGTATAGGGGTCAAAATGGGCTTTTATTCACTCTCAGAAGGAAGATCCCCTTAGAAACCTTCTGATATATGACCCAGGGGGCCAATGAAACAAAATGGGTTTGCCAATACTTGGAGTCCTCCAACAATATCTTAGACTCCTTGTACTTGGTCTTGGACTCCTGCACCTTAGTCTTGGACTTCTGCTCCTTAAACTTGGACTTCTGCGCCTTAGAATTAGACTCCTGCACCGCGCTTAAGATCCAGCTCCTTATTCTTGGGCTCCTGCTCCGTTATCTTGGGCTTTAGCTCTATGTATATCTTTAGTGGCCTTGTTTTTCCACTTGTATCAGTCCAACCAAGCTCCTGATGGCAATCAAAAGGTTTCCAAAAACCTCTTGGCAGAAACTCAAAAGGCCTTGGAAAGACTCTGTCTAAGACCTGGAAAGACCTCCAAAAAAGACCTTGTAACTTTCCAGCTAGATTCCTTCTTATAGTGTCCTTTTCCCAACGGTTCCGCCTTCAAAATAGCTTTCTTCAAAAGCTTAAACCATTGCTGCTCACTTTTTTCTATAATAACTTAAGCTTACATACTTACTTTCTCAAAAGCTTAAAGTATTAATTCACTATTTCCTTGCTTATACTTTAAGCTTTTGGCTTCCAACCAATCATATTCATCAGGAAACATGCCAGAACTCAACCAATGAATGCAGAGCGCAGAAACAGACTATTTATGAAGTTCCACTGGGATCCAACTAAGAAAACAATTTCCACCACTCAAACCGCTCAAATTGACAACTCTTTGTGCACCAAAGCGTTAACCAGTCTATTATTCTGGCACCAGTCTTCCCTGCATTCAAACTGAACCAATTTAAATAGTAGAATACTATTTAAATTGTTTTTTTGAACCTATTCAATGTTTTCCCTGTATATTTAAAAATATAGTAAAATCTAAGGAAAACATCCCACCAAAACAAATTTTTATCCAGCTCTCACAGCAACATACCTTCATCTATCCTAGGAACTTAATAAATAAATCTCTTACCCACACTTCTATCCAAATTACTTCTTGAGTTTACCACTAAACCAAGGCAAAACATTCTACATTTACCACCTTGGAAAATCAATTTAGCAAAATCTTGGCTCATTTCTCCAGACCACCAGTCTTTTACCATCATCATCTGGTCCTTTGGGCAGCTCATTTCAGTCTCCAACAGCTCATCAGTCCTCTGGCTACTCCTTTATCATGACCAGCTACTCCTTTATCATGATCTCTAAGACCTTTAACTTATCCTCACTGTCAGGGCCCAGAGTGCCCTGGACAGTCAGCTGGCCTCCTTAGAGGTGATAAAACATGCAGCTTAGAAACCCCCACAAAGCACTTTCCAGGGCAAAATACCCCCTTTCAACTAGCAAATGGCCCAGGATTTGAGAGGCACACAAGCCTTGAATCCCTGGCATCAAGCCTGTTATTAAATTTGGGCCACCTACCTATCAGGAAATGGAACATTGGGAGCACAATTGTTTGATTGCGCAATTGGACAATCAATTCATTGCAGGAGCTAAAATAGCTGTAGCAACTTGCCATGCTGCAAATCCCAAAAAAGTTCATGTTATAGCAGCCAATGAGATCTCATCCTCTTGGCCAAGCACGCAAATTCTGGTTAAAATCACAAATCCAACTCCAAATGATGCCATCAGTTCTCTGGTGGCACAAAAGGCCACAGAATCATCAGTAAGTATAAGTAGCAAGGGGAATAAGCCCTCCTCACTGTTGACATCTTAATAAAGCAAGTTTATGCCTAGAAATTATTATCTTATTGCAGGAATTGTCTATTTTTGCTCAAATTTAATTATTTTCTTTGCATCTATTTGTGAATCCACTACTCAATACAAACTTGCATACCCATATCCTCCCGGCCATACTCCTGTTGTCCTTGCCAAACCGCCCCACGCCCTTGACCTGAAGTATTTCCATCCCCATCACCTGGAGATACCACCAGTAATGAAGGATATTCCAAATGCCCCTCCTCTTCCTGATGCGCCTCCCACCCAGGACTTCAGCAAGCTGGGGTTTGTCTACATAACAGTGTTGGGGCCGGCCAACCAATACGTGCCCCATACTGGGAGTTGGTGCCCCCTAGCCACTTCTCTAAACTACCTGGTCTGCATAGCGCCTATTGTGTACATGGCCTTTCAGGCCTGGCCTGCCTCCCCTGTGGGAGTCCAGCTGGACTCTATTATGGGCCAGACACTCACTAGGAACCACCTTGGTTCCACCTGCACAAAGAACCCTTTTTAGTTAAAAACTTTAATATGAACCAACAGTCCTGCAACTAGTTTTCACTGTGATCAAACAGTCCTTCTCACTAGTCTTCTCTTCTAATCCCTTGAACCACCTTGTTTTTTATCTCAGTCCCTGTTACCAGAACCTGTAGACCCAGGCATAAGTCTACATTAAACTGGCTTTTGACTGGACCCTCACAAGTGGCACTCCACTTAGGCCATTCAATCATAGATCAATGTATATGCATTGTTTTTACTCACCCAGGTGATTAAATCTGGGCTTTCAGTTGCAAAGTAATCAGCTTTACTTCCCAGAGGCCTGATCACACCAAGTTCTGCAGCTGCTTCCCAAAGAAAACCGCCTTGATGACATCTCCAAGCAAATCTATGCCCTCTAATGATCACTTTGAGTTCCCCCCAAAGCTCTGATAAGTGCATAAAAAAGGACATCCTACCAGTCTGTTAGGTAGGATGCTTGCTCACAGACCTCCTGCAAGCGTATCAGGGTGCATAGAGCCCTCAAATCTCTTCCCCTCCCTGGCAACCTGCGCTACCTGCCAGGGGTCCAAAACTTAAAGCCCTGGTAGGTGTCCCCTACCATGCTGGCAAAAGCTTCTACCCTGGCCGACCGCGTTACTTGCCAGGGTCTAAACACCCTCCAGCCTGAGCAGCAAACACTACCTATCAGGATGGATCACTCCCCACCCCAAACAGACAAAGTTCCCTGCTGAGCTATCTCATTTTTCACCCCAAGCAGCCATAGTTCCCTGCTGAGTGAAGACCTCTAGCCCACAGCAGCCAATATATTCTGCTGGGTGGAGACAACATCTGCCTCTAGTAGTCTTTACACCTACTAGCTAGGCCTTACTGTCTTTAGTAGTCATTATTCCCTACTAGTTCTCTACCTGCAATGAACAACCAAACTTTCACTTGGCCAACATTAGCCCCACCCGCAGACCACCAAACATGTGGACCGTCACAGCAACCAATCAACCAAAAATTAAATGCTTAAACACAGACTGCCAATATTCAGGGGAACCACCTAGCCAATCATGGGACATAAAATGCCAAGCCAGAGAAATAGTCCTCATCCAGACCCAAAATACTATCCCTGCCATAGTGCAGAATTACACTGCAATGCAATAACCCATATTACTTCTTCTTCTTGCATTGCAGGCTACAGACCTGCAAAGCAAGAATTTCCAATCTATTATTGCAGGATCACCTGATAACCAGTATGTTCCCCCCTTCACTTGATCTCAGTATTTAAACTGAAAAATTTCCCCTTTCCAAATTGCTATAACAATTTCTTATTCCTATCAAACCAATAAATCTATATTTTCAAAAACATCTAAAACTTGATTAGCAGATTCAAAAGGTTCCCCTTCAACAGCATGTGGTTCATCTTCCTTGTATGGGCTTTTTGATTGTTAATCAGTCATGGACAAGCCAATGTGAATTTTGAAACTCCTGAACCAAATCCCACCAATAAATCAGAAGATTCAATTTGGCATTGTTTTGGTCCATGCTGTTGCCATGCCCCATACATAGAAACAACATAATTCCCACCTATTATCCACCCCAAGGCCCCCTGGTTGGTCTTGGGGTACACTAGTGTCTATTATCTCCTAAACCACTTCACTCCCTTCTTGGGAAGATACCACCTAATTGGTCACCTTCTACACATGTTAATGATAGGGGTTTCCAGTAGGGTCCACTCTAGTCAAATTCAACTTGGGAGCTCTCCTTCATTCTATTGGAGAAAATCTTTCCAATGAGTGAAACCCTGACACATTGGTATTGACAAGTTCTTTGGTTAAAACAAAGAAAGCATCATTAACTGACTGGATCACTCAGCCGTCAAACTCCACGCCAGCTGCATTACCCACAAAAAACAGGTCCAGGAAGCCAGCAAGCTCTTGTATGAGGCTGCAGCTAACTGGTTTGCCACCTGGGTTGGCTCACAAACTAATGACCAGCTTGACAACTGGGAAGAGTTTAAAGCGGACATCACTCACAACTTCCACGTCACTAAATCCTTCAAAACATTGCAATATAGCTCAGCAATCTTCCTTGGAAGATCACTGCCATAGCTTACGTCAATGAATTTTAAGAGATACAGTGCAAAATCCAAACCCCAGCAAAAGTTGACAATGTGTACACTAGAGCATCATTCATCAACATAATGAAGCTGTGAAAGAGGGGGGCTAATCTAACTAAGTTTGGCTTCCATTCTGGTGAGATGAACCACCAGGATGCACCCAGTGGAGTACTGGGATGGCCGCTTAGAGGGGGGGCCAAAGGGAGGATATAGGGGACAACTGCGGGAAGTAAGCATTCAGCCCCATCAATGCTAGTCCAGCAAGCAACCAGGGCATACAAGTGGGGACAGGAGGCAGCTTCCCAGGTGCTTTGAGGGGTATTGAGTTCTTTCCATCCAAGCCAGGAGGAGTAAGCATTGACATCTCCTTCAATATGGGGGCAGGCACAGCATAATTATCAGCATGCAGGTCCAATTCATGGCAGGTTAAACTCTTGACTACAGCCTCCCCAGAGATGAAGAGTTCACCAGGGAGGTGCAGGAGACTGGAAGGGTTGTCCCCCACAAGGTGGGCAGAAGAAGAGATAAGAGACCATAAGTTGGGGGAGGTGGTCCAAAGTAGTAATAAAAAGGGGGCCAGGGAAAACACTGCAAATTTCAAGACAGGGAGGATCATAATTGAAAACACCAGAAAATTCTGATTATTAGAGTGCAGATTTTGCCTCTGAAACAATTAAAATTATGTGAAATGTGGGTGTCACAAGCAGAAAGCAGCAGGATGCAGCAGGATGCTATTTGGAAGACTTGAAGGTGGTCTTGGGTGGCTTGAAAGTTAGGAAACAAAAGCAGGTTTTAAATCAAGAAAATTAAAGTAAAGTTCAAAGTAAAGTATATATTTATATTGAATATTAACTAAAGTTTTAGGTTTTAGTGCGGTTTTCAAAAGCAAAAGCAAAAACAGACAACAACTATACGTAAAAGCTTCTCCTGAAGGTCCCAGAAGAGGTGCCAGGTTTGAAGCAGGTCAACACAAGGTAAGCTTTAAAGAAACAACTAACACTTTAAACTCTAGATGATAGAAGCCCAAAACAGAGGTCCCACCAATACTATAAATTTTAAAAATAAGTGCAACTGAGTCCAAACTTTAATAAATTAGAAAATTGATAAGCAGGGGACCCAAAGTCCCCTAGCATTGTTAAAAGGGGATGTGTCAGGGATCCACTCATTGGGAAGTCTCTCTCCAATTGAATGAAGGAGAGCTCCCAAGTTGAATTTGACTAGAGTGGACCCTACTGGAATCCCTATCATTAACATGTGTAGAAGGTGACCAATTAGGTGGTATCTTCCCAAGAAGGGAGTGAAGTAGTTTAGGAGATAATAGACGCTGGTGTACCCCAAGACCAACCAGGGGGCCTTGGGGTGGATAATAGGTGGGAATCATGCTGTTTCTATGTATGGGGCATGGCGTCAACGTGGTCCAAAACAATACCAAATTGAGTCTTCTGATTTGTCAGTTGGAGTTGGTTTGGGGGTTTTGAAGTTCACATTGGCTTGCCCATAACTGACTAACACACACAAAGTCCATAAAGGAAGATGAACTTCATGCTGTTGGAGGGGAAACTTTTAGAATCTACTAATCAAGTGTTTTGAAGTTGAAAATATAGATTTATTGATTGATAGGAATAAGAGAAATTGTTGGAGCAATTTGGAAGGGAAGGATTTACCAGTTTAAATACTGATCTTAAGTGAGGAAGGGAACATTGTGGTTAACAGGTGTATCGCAAGAGTGATTTTGAGAAGGCTTGCCTTGCAGGACTGCAGCAGGCTGCAGCCTGCAATGCAAGAAGAGGCAGGTTGGAATATTGTATTGCAGTATTGTACCTCACTATGGTTGGGGATGGTATCTGGGGCTGGATGTGAAGTATTTAGTGACTTGGGTGGTTTTCTGGGTTTGATTGGCTTCCTGGGTCCCTGAATATCTGGTTTGGACAGTTTTTGCATTTATTTTTAGATTGATTGGCTGTATTGTAATGATGGAGCCAAAATTAAATGCTGAATTGTTATTGTTGTTGTAATAGTTGTCTGAAGCCTTAAGTTCTAATTTTGAAGTAGAATTATTGTACTGTTCTTGGTTTTTACTCTTGCTTTTGTTTTTGTGTTTGTTTTTGCTTAAAACGCATTTGTTTATCAATTTCAAATATGTTTTTTGAAACAATTGAATTAATTGTTTTGTTAACATCCTTAGTTTTTAAATCTGCATTTAAAAATTCAGTCTTCTGTCCTTGAGATTTATCCAGAGTTCTTGAGTTTGATCTAATATTTGTGTAAGTTATGGAATTCCTTACAAGATGAGTTCCTAAGGGATCATCACCTGACTATTGTGACTTGCATTTGATTGGCTGGGAGAAAAAATTGCTGGCCAAAGCCAGGGGCACTGAAAGGTTTCAAACTAATTTCTGTGGCTCTGCCTGATTGGCTAGAGGCCACCCCAAGCATTTGGGATTCACTTGACTTTCTGGTTATTGATGTGGCGTCATTTGATTGGGTACTTCTGATAGTTTTTAAGAGAGGGCAACACCATGATAACAAATGGTCCAAATTGATTAGCATTTCTTCCCAGGCTGGGGAAACCAGCTCCAGGGGGTCTGCAGGGTAGGCCAGAACAAATCTCTTATCAACAGTATGAGCTAAATCTGCTAGAGAATTGAGTGGCTTGGCTGTAACTTTTGGGCCTTTTTTTAGTGTGTTGGGGAAAAATGGTTTGATCTAAGGCCAAAGATGGCAGTGGATTTACAGAAGCCCTCTGTTGCTGCCCTCATCTGCCCAGAGGCCAACACCTCCATGCCCACACTCATTAAAGAAGCCAAGCACACAGAAAAGCGCAAACATGGAATATGCTGCACACAATGGTAACCACTCCTCTAACAGCAATAGCAGAGATAATTCTAATGGCAACAAGTGCCAAAACACCACCAAAAACAACAGTAACACCAATAAAACCAATGGCAATTGCAGCCAGAGTGCAAACTGCTCCTGTCCCAAGAAAGAGGACACCACCAAAGTAGACAATGCTGAAATAGCAACCCACTATGAAACTTTCCTCACATTCTCTGACCTTGAAGGTCTTAAAACATAGGCATAGGAAAAAATGAGGGGAACAGGCTTAAGTGCCCCTGTCTCCCTCCAATCCAACAAGAAAGCGTACCAGGACACAAACTTTGCTGCTCGCATCTCATGTGTCCTGCAATCCTCCATTTTTATGAACGTAAAAATTAAAGATCACTCACAACTTCTTATCTATCCATGCACTTACAAATCACATACACATAAAATTTTATTTGACTCTGGTGCAAAACACACCATGGTAAGAAAACCATTTTTAACCAAGTAGAAATTATCATTTGTCAAATCCAACTTCAAATATGCCAGAATGGCAGACAAATCAAAGGTTCTACTTGAAGGTAAAACAACTCCCTTCATAATTGACCTCCAATTCATACAAAAGTCCATCAAAGGATCTGTCATGAACAAAATAAACTAAAAAGTTGTATCAGGTATGGACTGGTTTGCCCAAGTGAACACCATCATATGTTGAAAAACAAAGACCATGACCATCAAGCACAATGTGGTCAATTTCAACATACTTAAAGGACCTAACAATCTCATTCTAAGAGACACAGTATTTGTCCAAGTCATAAACCAAGATGACTAAGAACATCTAACCAAAGATATTACCCTCCACTTAATGAGGTACACTGAGTTCAATAACATACAAACACAAAAGATCCAATGCCCAGAACTTGTGGCACTCCTAAATGAATACATTCATGTATTTAAGGAAGAGCTAACAGAGATACCCCCAAACAGGAGGTTAAACATGGCATTGACTTATGAAAGACCATGTCTAAACCTGCACCCCTCTACCAACTCTCCCCCATGGAGACACAAACCCTCAAAACACATATTGAGGATAACCTAGCTAAAGGTTTCATTCACCCATCAGAATCTCTGTGTGGGGCAGCAGTGTTTTTTGTAAAGAAAAAGAAATTCTCACTCTGTCTGGTGACAGACTACAGAGCTCTCAATACAAGCACAGTGAAAATTAATATCCTCTCCCACTTATAGAGGACCTGTTTGCAAGACTCTCCAGAGCAAAATTTTCTCCAAAATTGTCCTCACCTTAGGTTATAACCAAGTTGAAATAAAAGAAAAAGACATACCAAAAACTGTGTTCTTTATTTAATTTGGATCTTTTAAATGTAGGTTAATGAAGTTTGGGATGACTAATGCTCCTACAACGTTTGTCACTATGATAAACCATGCACTAACAGTCTCTCAAATACATTATGCTACCTTGATAATATCATCATATTCTCAAAAACCAAATACGAACACCTCACACATGTCTGCAAGACACTCAATTGACTTGCAAAGCACAAACTTTATGCAAAACCAAGTAAGTGCCAATTTATGGAAAAGAAACTCTTGTTCTTGGGCAACATTGTCTCTGACGGTGGCATCAAAGCAGATACAGCCAAAATAAAAGCCATAAATAACATGCAACGCCCCACCTCTGTTAAACAAGTTAGATGCTTTCTCAGAATGGTAGCTTACCTAAGGAAATACATCAAAGACTGAGGAAAACTAACTGCACCAATCAATGAACTAACCAAGGGTGATGCAAAAAGAAATTCATCTAGACACCAGAATGTGACAATAATTTCCAACTATTAAAACAAGCTTTAATCAAAGCACCAATCTTGCAATACCCTAATAACAACAAGTGCTACAAGCTCAAGTCAGATGCCAGTGACACCACCATTGGAGCAGTCCTACGCATCCACCAGCCAGGGCAGCAAGACTTCCTGGTAGTATGTTACAAAAGTAGAAAACTAACCAATACTGAGCAGAGGTACCCAATACACAATAAGTAAATGCTAACAATATATAATGCATGCAAGAAATGGAGATGTTACCTAGAATGACATTTAAACGTCTGAGTACTAACTGACCATAAATTCTTAATATATTTCAAAATTCAGAACACACTTGCATGGCAACAAGCCAAATGGATGTCCCTGCTGAAGCAGCTCAATTTGGACATCCAATACAAAAAGGGGCAGAGCTGGTCAAATATGATGCTCTCTCTAGGCTATTTCAGCCAAGAGAGGATCATACTGACCACCTGGACCCTGACTGGCCAAACCTATACAACAATGAGTATAAAACTAAAGGTAAAGACCCCTCAACACACCAAATAATCCATAATACATTAGTAAGGAACAAAAAGTATTTCCACATATTAAATGGCACAGTATACTGCATTGTTAAAGACAACCATGTTCCCTACATCCCACTTGCATAAAGAGTTGACACTATCCTAAGACACCACCGCCTATTAGGGAACACAAAGGCTAAAAACCTATACCTCACTTTAAAAGAGATAGTATAGTGACCCAATCTTAAACAAGACATAATTGATGTTCTTAAAAAATGCACAGTGTGTGAGAAACAAGCCAGCACCAAGGCTCTCAGCCAACAGTTAATCCAGTACAAGACTATGGGACTCCTGTCTACCAGTCCCCATTGTGTGTCCTGGGTCATACCCAGGGACCGGCTGTAAGAGGTTGTCATTCTCTAGTAAGGGAAAATGTATCTTGGAAATATTTATAGGGGTCAAAATGGGCTTTTATTCACTCTCAGCAAGAAAATCCCCTTAGAAACCTTCTGATATATGACCCAGGGGGCTGGGGAAACAATATGGGTATGCCAATACTTGGAGTCCTTCAACAATATATTGGACTCCTTGTACTTGGTCTTGGAACTCCTTCACCTTATCTTGGACTTCTTCTCCTTAAATTTGGACTCCTGTGCCTTAGAATTAGACTCCTGCGCCGCGCTTAGGATCCAGCTCCTTATTCTTGGGCTCCTGCTCTGTTATCTTGGGCTTTAGCTCTATGTATATCTTTAGTGGCCTTGGTCTTCCACTTGTATCAGTCCAACCAAGCTCCTTCTGGAAATCAAAAGGCTTCCAAAAACCTCTTGGCAGAAACTCAAAAGGCCTTGGAAAGACTCTGTATAAGACCCAGACAGACCTCCAAAAAGCTCTTGTGCCTTTCCAGCTAGATTCCTTCTTATAGTGTCCTTTTCCCAACAGTTCCGCTGTTGTAACTGTGCTGTTTTAGCAGAGTTACACAAGGAGAAATATTTAGAAGCTAGATAATAATTTTTATTGGGAGATGGTGATTATATAGTTCATGTGAATCAATGGATAAAAGGAACATGATTATTGATCACACAGTTGGATGGAAGAAGGGGGTGGCTTGATTCTGGTAATGAGTCAAGCGCCAAAACAAGATATCCACTGTAAAGGATCATCATCTGTTCATATTGTTGGATTTGGTAATTCAAGTTGACTTCCTAGTCTGGATTTGAGTGACCAGATAATTGTATTGCAGGTCACAAACCTGCTTGGTTGAAACCTTGCTGGCAGGTCAAGCCTGCAGTTTGACACTGCCTTCAAAATAGCTTTCTTCAAAAGCTTAAACCATTGTTGCTCAGTTTTTCTTATAATAACTTAAGCTTATATACTTACTTTCCTAAAAGCTTAAAGTATTAATTCACTGTTTTCTCACATATATTTTAAGCTTTTGGCTTCCAACCAATAATATTCATCAGGAAACCTTCCAGAACTCAACCAATTAATGCAAAGCGCAAAAATAGACCATTTATGAAGTTCCACCAGGATCCAACTAGGAAATCAATTTCCACTGCTCAAACCACTCAAATTGACAACTCTTTGTGCACCAAAGCGTTAACCAGTCCATTATTCTGGCACCATTCCACTCAATCAGATTCCAATAAATCACAGTTCAAACAATGTAATTTATCTTTTTCTTTTTTCTTATTTATATGATAGTTAATTTCATATTTATATCATATCTTTTGGCAGCATTAATTAATTCTTTTACTGTTTCTTTTTATAAACATCTATACTTCCAAGAGTCCAAAACAAGCATCCTAGCTCTTGTATTCACTTCTGCCAGTTCTTATAGCCAACTTTCAGTTCATCAGCTAGTCCTGCACCATGATCTTCTGGTCTTTCAGCTAGCTCTTCACCATGATCTTCTAGTCCTTCAACCCTTTCCAGTCATTTAACAGCTCAGATCAGTCCTTCAGCTACTCCTACATCATGATCTTCTACTCTCTCAACTAATAATGCATTATGATCACCTAGTCCTTCAGCTAATCCTGCATTATGATCAGCTAGCCCATCACCAATCCTGCATCATGATCAGCTAATCCTGTAAGCGTATTAGGGTATGTAAATCTCTCAAAGCTCCTCCCCTCCCCAACAGCCTGTGTTATTGACCAGGGGTCCAAAAACTTACAGCCCTGGTAGCCAAGTTACTTATCATGCTGGCACACTTTTCTACCCTGGAAGCCTGTGTTATCCACCAGGGTCTAAACAACACCCAGCCTGTATAGCACATGCTACCCACCAGGCTGGACTACTCCCCACCCCAAGCAGCTAAAGTTCCCTGCTGAGCTATCTCATTGCTCACCCCTAGAAGCCACAGTTCCCTGCTGGGTGAGGACCTCTAGCCCACAGCAGCCAATATCTCCTACTGGGTGGGGACAACATTTGCCTCTAGTAGTCCTTTGTTACCTACTAGCTAGGCCTTATCTTCTCTAGTAGTCATTATTCCCTACTAGGCCTCTACCTGCAACAAACAACCAAACTTTTACTTGGCCAACATTAGCCCTGCCTTTAAACCATCAAACATGTGGACTGTCACACAGACCTTGAACTGTTTAAGGTTTGGGGGCTGGGCGTAGTGGGACCCTTCCCAGAAACTAAAATAAAACAAGGTCCCCTAATTGTAGCCATAGACTTTGCTA
This sequence comes from Entomophthora muscae, assembly GCA_014839935.2. NCBI lineage: Eukaryota > Fungi > Entomophthoromycota > Entomophthoromycetes > Entomophthorales > Entomophthoraceae > Entomophthora > Entomophthora muscae. Next base: position 94,219 of record QTSX02001537.1, on the reverse strand, counting down.
TATACTGGCCTATCTCAGGGCAACAAAGAATCACAAGACAAAAACAATAAATTACTTCATCAACAAGGCAATAATATCCAACTAGGAGCTCCAGACTGCATAATAACTGATGAAGCCACAGAACTATCAGGACACATAGTAAATAACAATTTAAAATTGAAAAATATCAAGCATTCCACAACCTTGCCCTACAGGCCACAGGCCAATGGCAGAGTTGAACACCTACACAGCAGTTTCATCAGAACTCTTGAGAAAATAATGGATGGCAAAGCCAAGGAAACATGAAAATAACTTGAAACATGCATTATTAGTATCTCAGGTACACATCAAACAAGGGACAGGATACTCACTGTTTGAACTAACATACATATAAAAACCAGAGATAGTTACCCACAATAACCAACCATATGTGAAAATTCCCTGGAAAACCTTCCACAGTAGAACAAGTACCAACTCTATAATACATACACCTGAAAGCTAAAATGGCAGAAACAAAAAGGCTCAAAGCACAAAAGGTTACCTCTACAGAGGAACCACTCCCCATCAACTCCCCTGTCTGGGTTCTGGCTGGAAACCAAAAGAAGCTAGACTCAGTACACAGGGGGCCAGGAAGAATCATCAAATACAGACCATACAGAAACACCTACCTGGTTAAGTTCCAGGGCGCCAAAGATCTTGTCATAAAAAGTACCACAGATCCTGCCTCTGCCTCAGCAAAGGAGAACACTCAAATTGGCTATTACCCACTAGCAAACAACTCCAGGAACATCAGGCGGCAGCTTTCAGGACAAAGCCCCCCTGATATACCAGAGTACCCCTTAAGGGGGGTGTCAAGGAGCTGAATATACAAGTATTTGGCTACTGTCAACCCACTTAACATTCAGTCATTGCATGATTTGGTGCCTTTCCAATATACAGTTTGACATACTGAAAATGGCAACCAAGCAATATCACATGACTGTCCAAGTATCCAGTGACTCAAACCCATCCCGCACATGATCATCCTTATCTTTGATCTGACTTAAATCCCCGCCACAACACCAGCCATATAGGTCTAAAGTATTAACCAATAAAATATACTTCTCTTCTTCTTAATTTAATATTTAAAGCCTCCCCAAAAGTTGCTTCTCATCAATATCAAGCTTGCAAATATGGTCTCATTGAGTTGGAAAAACAACTAAAACTATGTTTTGATGGCTCTTTAATAGAATTTATATTGTTTGAATTTTAAATTTCAACTAGATATTTTTTAAGTTTACAATAGATATTTATATTGCTTACATTTTAAATTTGAACTAGATGTTTATAAAAGTATATAACATATATTTAAATTGTTTGAATTTTAAATTTCAACTAGATATTTTTTTAAGTTTACAATAGATATTTATATTGCTTACATTTTAAATTTGAACTAGATGTTTATAAAAGTATATAACATATATTTATATTGTTTGCATTTGGATTTTGAATTAGATATTTTTTAATTACAAATGGTGTACTGTAAATTCAGAAAATGAACGTAAAATGTGGGATTGTCAAATCCTTGGTCCAAATTTCAAATCAATTTTGCAGGCAACTTAGTGAGTGAAAATTAAAATATTTAATAAACAAAACCATTTAATTTGACTTTTTTTGGTTTATTTAAATTGGAAAATTTCAAATATCTTGAGCAGATAGCTCAACTAACAAAAAACAAAACACAACAAACAAATACAGGATACATGAATCAGAAATGCGGGATTCTAATGTGCAATTTGAGATTTCCTGAATTTCAAACAAATCATAGATATCATGTAAAACTTAACAAATATGAACTTGTGGGATTGTCAAATCCAAGAACCAAATTTCAAATCAAAAATGAGGTGAATTTGAAATAAATATAATTTATGAGCATCTCAAAAAGGATGCTAAAGGATCTAGAGTGGATTTGTGCTAATTCTTTTAGGAATCATAGGCATTCTCAAAAATCACCCTATTCCAATTTAGGACTGCTAAAATTTAGATCCTACTAAAAACCAACTTAACATACTTAACAATAAAATTGACTAAAATATACACGTCTCTTTTTGAGTTTAATTTTTAATAAAAATTTATTATGTCTTCTTTCAACAACAACCAAGTCAAAAAGCTGTTCCCTGGCCTTGAAAAAATCATGCAGGGCTACGCTGGGTCTCTTAACAGTAAAGCCTCTCCCTATGGCCACTCCCAACCTGCAGGCCCCTCTGCAAGCACTACCCAGGAGTGTGTTTTTTCTCCTGTAACTTCCAGCATGGCTCTGTTTGCCCACCATGCACAGGCAGCCGCCAACCCAAATCCTGTATCAACAACAGCATCTGGAACCAGCCATTTGAGCCATGAGGTCACCCAGAGAGCCCAGAACCCCAAAACAGCCAATAAGATGACATTGATCAGTTCCCAAGATAGACACATTCCTCCCCCAGCCAATCAGCTTGCGAGACGCAGAAGAAAATTAATCACTCCAGAGATTGTTCTCAAAATGGTTGAAAAGCAAGGAAAGCTTATGTCCCTTGGAGAAATTGTGGCTGCAATGGGGTTTGCAAAGTCCACTGTGGCTGCAACCCTGCAAGCCCACGCCAACTGTGGCCCTCCTACCAAGAAGACCCCAACTGGTGCCCGTACTTTGACCAAATGTGACACAGCTCATCCCCTTATGATGGCCATTATGGAACGTGACCCATGGATGCCCCTGGTCCAGGTACGTCTCCAGCTGGGACTCCACAGCATCTTCACCAACAAAAGAACAGTGAATTTGTGGATGCACAGAGTTGTGGTTGCCACCAGAATCCTATCCAATCAGGTTGTTGGTGGCCCCAGTTTGGTGGATACCAACCCCTACAATGCAACAATCATTAATTTTATCAAATGGAGGGCAATGAGGGCCCTTAATGACGTCATCTTCCTATCATACGCTAAGATTTCTGCAAGTATCAAAGACTATGGAGAGAAGTGTATTCAGTCTGACGTGTACAAGCGCGGCCCAATCTTGTATTGTTTTGTTGGGGTTTTATTGGCAGTTTCCCCATTAGGCGTCAATTATTACTTGGCAATATTGAGCACCACAGATGGTTATACCTACCAGACAGAGCTCAAGGCCATGCTGGAGGAGTGGGCCACACTAAACGCCGTGCATACAGTTGTACTGAGTGTGGAGTTGGAGCAGCGGGAATGGGCAACCCAAGAAATCAGGGCTGTGGGGCATACTTGTTGGTTCTACCCCATCAACTACACTAACATGCATCTTGCAGATGTATGTCTCTACAATTTTGGGTCTTCCCTCAGGCGCTTAAAGCCTGTCACCTACAACAGACTATGCACCCAAATTGATAAGGGGTATGAGCTTTTCCCTTCTGCGTCTATCCAGGACTTATTTGATCTCATTATCTTCTATGCAAGAGATAGTGATAAGTCCAGAAAGGATCCCCGCCTCCCCCCACACTGGTCCATCTTTTTTGCCAATCCAGTATATGTGATAGAAGAATAATTTGAGCAATTGAAGCAATTAGCTCTTGCTGCCCCTTCCCAGTCAACAAAACCTGCCTCCCCAACCCCCCAATCAAGCCACCTGCCTTTCAACCCTGACTACCATACCACCTCCCATTCCCTCACCACTATCTCTGATGCCACCCCTTTCACAGGCGCAGATGAAGGTGATGTTCATTCTGCCCATTCCCTCCCCTTCCCGTCCTTTGATTAGTAAATAAATCTTTTCTTTGTGACAACTTATTAAAATTGATATCTCTCTTTCAATTCATAATTAATAATATTTTCTTTTTACATTATCAACATTTCCCATAATTAATACAATGTAATACATTTTATAAATAGCTTAAAATTATGATCATACACATTTTCCATCAGTATTAATAAATTAAAGACAATAAACATAAATATTGTATTGAAATATTGCAATTAGACGTCAACTCTTGATATTTTGATATTATGTGCATAACTCAATGCATTTTGTTTAATAAATGTCACTTTAAACTAGGCCTTGTTCATTTTAATTTATCTAAATGGACTGTGTTTATATTAGAGAGCCATTAACACTTAGTACAAGTATTGATACATAGTACATTTTACAGCCTGTATATTTACCTATTAGTAATAATTCTATGAACTTTTTAGTTGGATTTTGCAAGGTAATAATAATTTAATGTGTTAATAGAATACTGTTTATTGTCATTAATTGGCTGATTTTCTTTGCTGTGGCAATTGTGCATTTTCTGATATTTATGCACTAGTATCCAATTGGTTGGTTTCACATCCAATTGCACAGGCAATATGAAATCAAGCCGCCACCCCAAGACCAGATGTGGTTTGGGTGGCGGCTTGATTTCATATTGCCTGTGCAATTGGATGTGAAACCAACCAATTGGATACTAGTGTGTAAATATCAGAAAATGCACAATTGCCACAGCAAAGAAAATCAGCCAATTAATGACAATAAACAGTATTCTATTAACACATTAAATTATTATTACCTTGCAAAATCCAACTAAAAAGTTCATAGAATTATTACTAATAGGTAAATATACAGGCTGTAAAACGTACTATGTATCAATACTTGTACTAAGTGTTAATGGCTCTCTAATATAAACACAGTCCATTTAGATAAATTAAAATGAACAAGGCCTAGTTTAAAGTGACATTTATTAAACAAAATGCATTGAGTTATGCACATAATATCAAAATATCAAGAGTTGACATCTAATTGCAATATTTTAATGCAATATTTAGGTTTATTGTCTTTAATTTATTAATGATGTAGAGAAATATGTATGCATTGAAGATAGTACTATCAAATCCAGTTTTTTGATGGAATTCAAACAAAATGTCAACCATCTATAACTTGATAAACAAATTAGAAGTACACCTGCAAAAAGTTGTTGAAATAGAAAAAAATATCAGGGAAATAATGACAGGAAAGCTGGGTAACAAGGGCCAGCCACTGATCTAGTCAAAAGAAGATGCTATGAAAAAACTAGGAAAAATGATAGACAAAAAGAATAAAGAAGCATTACTAAAACTCCAGGGAACAATTCTATCAAGTCTGAAGTTCAACAATGCAGCCTACAATTTGTGGGAGTTCTGGCAGAGGGCAAAGAAAATAATAAGATCAAACTAATCAAAGGAAATGAAAATCCAAAGGAAATTAACACCAATGAAGAGGAAAATAATCAAATGGAGACAGACAAAAACAAAATACAAGCAAGAAGCAGGAGCACTTCACAAAATAAAGAAAATTCATCAAATGAAAACCAAGAAGAAACACAAGAGCTATAAATATAAGAAAAATCAAGCCTAGAAAAATTAATGAGGAGCAGCCAACACTTATGAAGTTTGCCAAAGTGGCGCCTGTGGCTGAGGGGGCCACAGGGGAAACAATTAGTAAGTCTTTTTATGTTTTACTTATATTTATTTTATTCATCACCAGGAATGGGGATGAGGTCACAGAAGTGGCAGCTTATAAGCCAAGTTGGTTTTACGGGGGTTACCAGTCACTAGTAGCCCCTGTAAAACAAATAAATAAAAACCAAATAAATAAAATAATTTAACAGAATATGAATAATTTTTCAAGTAGTGAAGCTAAAAATAGGGAATATTTACAATCTGCAGGGTGCTCACTGTGGTTGAGGGAAGCATATGAAATAGGATCAAGTATCAACTTCAAAGAGATGAATGAAATTTGTGGGGATATTAAACTAAACTTCAATGAATATATACATGAAAGCATTCAAAGATTCTCCTTCACAAACATCAACAAATATGAAAATAATTTAATAAAAGCTGACTTTCAAATTAGAACTGAATATTTGAAAACTGCAATTTTTAATGAAGTATTTAAGGCACTGTCAAATAAAGTTGGGGATGCAGTCCTTGTGAATAATTTTAAATCTTTATTAATTTTGTTTGCCAAGGCACGGGGGGCTGATTCAAGCCAGACGCCCCCCAGAGCCCTCTTCAAGTTCAACCAAACATTCTATATCAATAGGTTAGTTCAAAAAGTCAAAAAATTATGCATGTTATTGGAAAAGTATACCTTGCAAAGAATCCACATGCGTTATAACTGAGAGTCCTTCTTCACTGCATATTAAAAACCAATGTCAAAAAGTTGGAGGATGTACCTATTTAAATGGATATTTGCCGTGTAGCCCTCAACCGCCAGAAGACACCGCGGGGATATAGGACAGTCAATTATGTCCTGTAAGACTCATTTGCATTGGCAACGTTATACGGGTACTACGTGCCCCCCAAAAAACCTACTAGTTGATTCACTCACCTGCATTCCTTTTATCAAACAATCAACAACCACCGGGGTGCAAGGCACCACCCCTCTAGCAATTGCATCCAGGGTTGTCCACCACGTACAGAAGAGTACATGGATCCAATTAGACGCTTTAGCCAAAAATTTAATTTTGGGGTATAATTCCCCGGAATAATTGCATTCCCTTTGCAATTAACATCCCCCCAATAAATATTTTCCCCTTGCAAATTAAATTTTATTTTTTTTAACTTTTTATATTTTAATACTAAAATTTTAAGATTGAACTAAGTAATATTAAAATTTCACTATAAAAATTTTAATATTACATATTTGACTATTAAAATTTTAGTATCTAAAATTCAATATTAAAATTTTAATAATAAATTTTGTAATACTAAATTTTTTTAATATACAATATTTCAATATTGAATAAATCACAATTTAATAAAAATAGTTCAATTTCAAATTTTTAAACTTTAATATTTAAATTTTAAGATTTATAATTATAATCTTACTTTTAATATTTTAAATTTAATTTTTAAATTATAATAGTAATATATAATTAGGTTGATAATAATAAAGGACAGTTTAATAAAGTGAACATGTGTAAAAATAAAATATGATTTATAAATTTGTTTATTTACTAGTGTGTCAAGTACAGATTCATTTATTACATAAACAAACAACAAGAATTGAATTTATCCACATCATGCAGCCTGCTCCACTTATATTCTAAACAAATGATTGTTTAGAACTCAAATTACCTTTCCCTTGTAATATGATTTGAAAAACATATTTGACATACTTGACCTGCATCCTAAGTACTAATTAGTAAGTAATATATAGAAATCATTGGTTTCTGTGTTGTGTGGCTATAGTGGCACTGAAATAACAAGGATCAGATGATGACCTGCAAGGTCCAATTTGTGGCTTAGAAAAGCCAAAGTACCATCAAGGATTCACAATTATTTAAATAAACTAATTTATTTTTATCTTTTTTTAATTTATTTATTTATTAGTGCAAAAGCCAATAATAATATCAGTGCATTATAATAAAAATATATCCATCTTACCTAGTATAATTAATTTTACTTACCTTTTCTACGTATTATTATATGTCTATAATACAATCAAACGTCACATTATTATATATAAATAATAATTTCTGAGTCCTAATAAAAACAAACTAAATAAAAATAAAACAAATAAAACCCGGAGCACCCATTTATCTGAATGGCTCAAAGGCCAGGGCTTTAGAGAGGAAGGATTCCAAGTGCTCATAAAAAGCTGCCATCACATTGGGTAGCATTGCAAATTGGCTAAACTCAAGAATGTTGAAGAGATCCTCAGTGTCCTGAGGGAGGCCTTGTTTCACCTTATTCTTGATCCAACCAAACACCTCCTCAATTGGATTCAGGAATGGGGAATATGGCGGGAGGAAGAGAAGTCTCATTGGACAATTGGTAAGCCAGTGGCTGGAGGTGTGGCTGTTTTTGTTAATAGGGGTAAACTTGGACACAACAAGATCCACTTTGTGGAGCCCAAAATTATCAAGCACAACAATTTTGGTTGTGCCACTGAAATTTATCTGAAGGTACTCCTTGACGGCTTGAGAAAATCAAGAAATGTTCCACTGTTATGGGAGCCCTTAATCATTTGGTATTGATCCAACCTGCAAGGACCAAGAAGCGCAACCATTAAATAGGTCTGGGAACGGACAGCTGCACAATGGGCTACACTGTCCTTGACCCCTTCTTGACTCACCCATGCCTAGACCTGAGTGAGGAGGAAAACAACAATTTGTTGATATAGAAGAACTGGACATTCCCAGTCTCCTTTAGTACCAGATATGTCTTGGTATAAATGCATTGATCCTCAATGGTCTTTTCACTGTTCCTATTTTACGGCAAAACTCCCAGTACTTTCCAGGAGAAGCCCAAATCAACCATTGTTTTGTAGATAAGGATTTTGGAAACAGAAAGCCCAAAACTCTGTGGCAAGCATTAATTGGACAGGAAATGTGTCCAGGTGGCAATCCTTGGCTACCCACTGCTTGATTGTGTCAATGTGAATAGGCTGAAGGAGTTTGGGCTGTCTTTTTGCCTTAGTGGATTTGGAAATTTGCCTGGTATTGCCATACTTGTTGATGTTGAAAATGTATCTGTCTGTGACACCAAATTGGGATGCAATATCCCAAATCACCATTCCCCCGTTCAAGCAGTTGAGGAGAGCTTCACACTCACTATCTGTCAACCAATGCCAGCCCTTGACAGGTACCATGGCATCCTGGCTACCAGGCTCAACACAGGGGACAGGGACCTTTGTGTAGAAGGTGGGATCACGCTTGCTTGCAGTGGCACCGTCAATGATTGAATACATAATAGGCGCAGATGGTTCCTCAGTTGTGGCCAAAGGCTGATAAGAGGTATCTTAAACGTGGGGCAGGAAGTAGCAACTCTTGGGTCAAGAGTGCGGGGCCAGGTGACAACTGGGTATACGGTGGAGGTGTAAGTAACCTCATTATTCCCAGTGACCCTGGTATAGGAGACTTTTGTGGCAGGCCTTGAGAGTGGCTTCTGTCTGGGATTCAGGCTGGTTGATCAGGCTTGGGATGCGGGAGGTGGTTGGCTGGAGCTGGCACCTTGGGAGGCCTGTGTATTGGCATGACTCCCCTCAAGTTGAGTTCTGGGTCTGTTCTTGGACCCTCTGGGACGCCCTTGTGGACAGGCTGCCCCGCAGGCTGGTGCAGGAGCTGGTTGGGAATGCAATTGATGGTCCATAAAAATAAAATAAAAAATAAATTTTAGATTAAATATGTATTTATTTGGATTTATTGGTTTAGTTGTGAGTAGCTATTTTATCTTAAATAGCCTTAAATAGTAGCAGGCTTTCTATATCCACAATTTGAAGTGTATAATATTGTATCCTTTCCAATTTTGGATTATTTTAAAGTTTAATTACTTTTTATGTCTAAACATGGTTATTGAGATTGAAAACTTTCATTTGATTTTATCCAGAGTGGAGCTTCTTTATTTGGGTTGGTGTTTCCTAGTGTGTTTACTGTACATTAAATTTTGATTCTAGTTCCTGCAATTAATATCTGAGTTTAATAGTGGCATTCAAAAGGGATCCAAAAATTTGGCTCTTGGATTTGACAATCCCGCAGTTTCAAAAAACATTGTAAACTTAATGAAAATGGTTGATGGATTTGAACGCTTCAAAATTGAATCCAGTTAATTCATTTTGTCCATTGAAAATATGCAGTTTGACTTGAACTTTGCAAAGTGTCTATGAGTTTCTGCATTTTTAAATATTCAAATAAATACTCAAAAAAATCAATTTAATTAAAAAAGGCCATCCTGCAAAAGTGATTTGAAATTTGGACCAAGGATTTGACTTTTCTGCATTTTTATGTCCAGGTTCTGAATTTACAGTAACTTTGATATTAGGGCTTAGTAAAAAAACTGACACAAATTGTCTAATGTAAGAAATTATGATTAAAATAGTAGACTTGACCATCTTTTCTTTAATTCATAGACTGTTGTTGACTTGGTGTCACATATTATTTAAGCATGTAAAATATCAAGGTGATTTAATTGACAGATTCAGGTAATTAGAATCCAGTTATTTCTTTGAGGCCTGATTTACAAAACAAGCATAAATAATCTGATTGGTTAATATCAAGATAAACAGGTTGAGGATTTGGGGATATGATATAATATTTTCATAGAACCAATACTGTCAGGAATATTCTTGATATAAACCAGATTCTAACTAAAGAAAAATGCTGGAAACAAATAATGAAATGCCCAAGTAAGGGGGCAAAATTTGATAAAGAATTTCCCCATTATCAGGGGGGAAGAAAAATCAATTATTGGGAAAAACAGATTTTTGTAAAAACTGGAATAATTTATCATCCGGGCAGGCGCCTGCTGCCACTGTGCAGACGCCTGCCTCACCTGCCAGCACCCTCTGACAGCCTACCAGCATCCAGCCAGCTGCCAGCAAGCCCTCTGCCAACCCCCTGCTTGCCCACTGAGCCCCTGCAGGCCTGCCGTCAGCGCCCCCACCCGCCAGCCAGGGCCTGGCCAGCCACCCGCTTGCCCAGCTGCCCGCCTGCCAGCTCCCTGCCAGGCTCCCACCCACCAACCAGGCTCCTGCCTGCCACCTGTGCACCCAGCCTGCTGCCTGCGGACCCACTGCCAGCCTCCCACCCGCTTGCTTGCTCTCTGCCTGCCTCCCAGCTGCCAACCTGGCCCCTGCCAGCCACCCACTTGCCTACCCCATCCCCAGCGGGCCCACCACCAGCCCCCAGGCCACCCGCTTGCTCCCCGGGCCTCAGCTGATGGCCAGCCACCCACCCAGGCCCCAGACCCCATTCCCCAGCCAATCAGGAGCCACTATGCCTGACAACCAATCAGAAAAGTCCCTGATGAAAAGGGAAAATGTTGGGAATAATTATGCCCTGAGGAAGAAGGAGAAACTCAAAATTCAAGAACCAATCCCAATTCTGAACCTTCAGAAGAAAGGGCAAATCTGGTTTTAAAAGTTAAAAATAATGTGACCCTCAACTAATGAGATTTGGAGAATCACAACACTTACCTAAGCCTAGACCCCAGACAAACTGGACTTCCCAACCCAAAAATAGATTTGAGAAGTCCCAAGAATTATAACCATCACTTGACCACATGCCCAGAGGAAATCATTGGCTCCAGGCAGAATTGTCTAAAACCCCAGCAGATTGCCCAGGAACAAGGGGTTGGCCATCCCTTCAAACACCAATTCCCAATTCCCTTGGCCAAACCTCTGGGATCCCCAGTCCCTTGCTTTTACTCCCACTTTCAAAATTTTGCAAGTGGGAGAACACTATAAATAAAGGATCTCCTCTCAGTAATAGCTTGTGCTGTTATTGAGATTAATACCCTCAATAAAGAAAAATTCAACTTACAACTAAAATTTAAACTACCAATCAGCCCCTGTCTTCCTCCAATCCAAGGAAGATGAACCACCTCATCTTCACAGCTGTGCTCAAAGCTTGCCTTGGGATTGGAGGCTACCAAAAAGGTTCAGAGTTCTTTCTGCCCTCCCCTGATGGACTAGGTCATGATCCCCACTACAACCCTGGTCAACTGAACTCATCTCAGACTGGATCCTGACCTCCCCTGGTCTCCACACTCTACACTCTCTATTGCAATGCACACGTCCATGTACTACATCTTAACCTACTTTGCCAGGAGCTTTGGGAGATACAACGTACATGCAAAGGTTTTCCGCTGGCTAATGACTGTGTATCCTATTTTTACTGCCTTGACTGGGTTCCAGTTCACCAACCTGCTGCCCTACATCCTGCAAGTGGTAACTACTGTAACTGGGTATTACAAATACTATCAAAACTTATTTTGCTAGGAAAGAACTTAGAAAATTGTTTTTTAAAAAGTCAAGCACCGTATAATACATCAAGTATTTGGTTACGCTTCAAACGGTATCTTACATTAAGTTGCATGATCATTAGATGAGATGCCACAGAAGCTTATTCTACATACATGAGTCCCATTAATTAATTGTGCTCTCATGCAGGCACAACATAAATGTCTAACTCTGAATGTTGTAGTTGGCAGTCTGGGGAACAGTAAGCTAGCCAATAAGAGTTAGAAGTGCCTGATGTTAATCATGGTAAAAGAACTTATTCATTCTATATAATATGCTCTTCTAATTAAATATTGGGCTAAATCAACTTAGTATAATATAGATAATTATTCTATATTACAACATATTACTATTAATTTGGTTAATAGTCAAAAGTATCTGAGTATTAAACAAAGTCTTTTCAGTATTTGAGTACAAAGTTATCTTTTGGATTGGCCAAAGAGCTATCTGCCTTCTTTAAATAACCCAATTAGTAGTTAAGATTTTTCTCATACAATTTTTCCTCAACTTTATAAATAAACTTAGCAATAAAACTTCTTTTTAAAATTTGAAATCTTGACAGTGGTTTATACTATAAAATTGAGCTATCATTAGCATCAAGTCAAGGAGCTGTCTTGCCTATTTCTTGTCACAATTTTGTTAATAATTATGAGGATATGCATAAATACTAGTGACAATAAGAGGAAAATTTATTTTTTGCCTGTATATTACGCCTCATCAAGTTGTTGAGCTCCCAAACAACTCTATTTATTTGGATTCTGTCAAAAAACCATGACACAATAGTTCACAATTATACACTAGACAAGAAAGTGCTTGCTAAGCGCAATTTTCCAAGAACAATACCTTAAAAAACTTAACAGAAGTCAGAATTCAACTTTTTTAGCTACAATCTAAACTCTGCAGACCTCTAAATGCCATATTGCCAGTACAGTAGCTTTAGAAGCTATGGCAACAACCAAAAATACCTCAGATTTAAACAAACTGATTTCATATTCAAACAAAATCCAAGTTGCACAAGATTCAGGATTCAAATAATTTAAATATTTTTGGTTAATAAATGAACTGTCAAACCAGAAACAAAATTTCACTAACCCATTATGCAAAATTATATCAAATATCAAGCAGTGTTGTTTAAACCACAAACAAAATGAACTGACACAGCAAGTGAGATGGATGGATGCTGTTCCAGAGTATATTATAATCCAATCAGGATTCATATGAGACATCAACAGATAGACTAAAATGAAACAAAATTTGAGCAATATAGAAGTCAGATTCCACAAGCACAAAACAAAATAAGTCACACAAGGTGTATAGTATGAGCAGCCTAAAATAGAAGTATAACAGTTTTACAGCCAATCAACAGCAATCCAATTTAGGAACAGAGGCATTTCATTCATTTTCATAGCTCCTGATTTGTATAAAATGGTTTTGAGAAACTTCCAAATATGGAATGGTGATTACAATAAAAATAAATCATAAAATTTTAAACTTCTACTTTTAGTGATTTTATCCTAGATTTTATTTTAAGATGGTTTTCAACAGCAATATTTTTAACAGCACCAGCAACCAAACCAGCAGTAGCCAAACCAGCTTCAATTGGGTCATTATTTGTTAGATTAATCTGTTTCCTATTAACTGTGCTACTTATCACTTTAAAATTTTGTTTTATTTTTCTTATCAGTAAATTTAAATAATTACAACAATTTTATCAAAAAAAAATCTTATTTAATCCTTATAATATAAAAACTTATATTAAATTAATCATTTTCTACTTGCAGCTAAATTAAACTTTATTAAAAGCTAGTAACAATCTTATTCATATACCATTATTTCTTGAAAGCTGATTAGTACAAAATGACATCATTCTAAAAAGAGAAACATAAAAATACAATAAAAACTGATATTATGCTTTTTGTTGGAAATTAAATTGTTGCCTAAAATCTTAGCTTTTTTAAAAATATTTGATTTAAAATATAATAAATTTTGAATCCCTCTTTTTAAAAAGAGGGTAGATAGCTTTTTTACATATTTAATAAATAAATATTAAATAATTTTGGATTTGTTTTATGAAAAAATCTAGTAAAAAGTTAAAAATTAAAACTAAAATTAAAACTCAGCTTTTATTGAAATTCCAGTGATTTTATTTAGCATAAGTAATTTATTCTTAAGTTAGATTTTATAGAAAATATATAATAAGAGCTTATTAGAAAGTAAAAGTTTTTCTTTTCAAATTCTTAAGTATTTAATATTAATAAAATAGCTTTATACAACTATTTAATAAAATTATATTTTTATACTGTATGCTAGAGATAATAAGTATAAAAAATTCAAACATAAAAAAGAATGTATCAAAATCTTGCTTTATTTAATTAAATTTTATAAAGGTTAAAAATTATTTAAACTAAATGGAAAATGATCTTAGTCATTGTATCTATAAAAATAAGATACAACTTTAATTATACAAGCAAATATTTATATGTGATTAAAAATAAAATTTTGTTTTGATAGATTTAAGATATATAAAGTTCATTTTTTAAGAACTGTTAAAAGTTCTAATAAACTTAAGTTTATTTAAACAAAAGATTTTTTGAGTTGGTTACTAGAAGTAAGCTAAATAATAATTTATACTTTAAATTTAGTTTACTGATTAAAATATCATACTTTAAGAGTTAATTAGCATATTTTATTTCAAATAATAATTTTATAAGCTTACATTCAAAGCCACTTCAAGATACTAAATTGGTATTGAAATATAAAGTTGCAGCACGATTCCAAAAGCTGAGATTTAGGGCTTTCTAATGATTCTAGTTTGAGCGAGATTATAGTACTATTTGCCGAGATATTGTAAGGGTGAATTACAAATAGAAGATATTGGGTAAAATATGATCTTTATTCAATAGGGTATGGGGTTATATAGGGGTATGATAGGCTATCTGATATTGAATATCAAGTTATGTCATCAGATCATCATTACACTCCCTCATTAAACTATTCATGGTACTGTTTAAGGCAAGTGCCATTGATGGGGTAGGGGAATCTGACCCCTTCACGGTCTTCCAAGTAGTAGTTGAAGTTGCTCCCAACTTGGTAGATAGTGAATGGGCCTGACCATTTGGTTTTGAACTTTTTGGAGTGGGAGTTTTCCAAGCTGTTATTAAATTTTAGGACTAGTTGACCCACTTCAAACACAGGGGGGTGGAGGGTTGCTTTTTCTTGGGCCAAAATTATTTGCTTTGCCCTATTGGTGATGGCGTTTGAAGCTTTAGTCCTGATCAATTCTCTTCTAGTCACTACATTTCCATATCCTGGTAGTATGGCCGACCTTATTGTGGGTGGTCTCACTCCATAGATGACCTCAAAGGGTGTTGTTGGGTAACTGTGTGGACTTTAGTTTGGTAGTTCCTGAGAATAGCTGGTAGGGCATCCTCCCATAGGCTGGGTTGATACCTGGTGCACTTCTCAAGGGATTCTACTAGGGTCTTGTTGAACCTTTCAGTAAGTCCATTACAGCATGGGTTATAGGCAGTTGTGAAGTGATAGTTAAAATTGAATTTTTTCATCAAGTCTGCTATCAGCTGGTTTCTGAAATGGGGCCCTTGTTCTGACAGGAGGTTCACTGGTGGCCCAAATTGTGTTATGATTTTATTGTATAAGAACTCAGCAGTTGTCAAGGCGGTATTGTTGGGGTAGGCTGCGGCTACTGGCCAACATGGATAGTACTCAGTTGCCTCTAAAATGTAGGTATTCCCATGTTTTGACATTGGCAGGGGCCCCAGGAAGTCAACTCCCCATAAGTCAAATAGGTTGTTGGCTATAATTGGCACAATTGGTTTTGAGTGTTCAATTTTTTTGGTAAACCACTGGCAGGGTTGGCACACTTGTAGATGTTTAATTGTGTCCATGTACATTCCAGGCCACCAGTATGTGGCCTTTAGCCTTTCTAGTGTGGCTTGACGCCCAAAGTGCCCTGCCCCTTTGTGGGCCTCTACCAGGATGGCTTTGCAGCTGCTTGCCTTAGGAACCAGTCTTAATCCACCTTCTGTTTTTCTATATATGTCCTCATCCAGGATGGTAAACTTGGAGCACATCTTGATAAACTCATTGAAATCCTTTTTTGAGCTGGTATTTATCTGGAGTTTGGATACATCCAAGAAGGTTTCAATGTGGTGTTCATAGTCCAACATCTCACATAGGAGGCTGAATTGACATGACAGGCCATCAGCAACTACATTTTCTTTTCCAGGCACATGCTCAATTTTGAAATTATAGTCACATAACTCTGTAAACCAGTAGATTTGGTGGGAGTTTGTGCTAAAGTTATCTTCAATAAACTTGACTGCCAGATTGTCAGTGTGGATGATGAGGGGATGACCCAGTACATAGTAGCGGAATTTATCCAGCGCTCTGATGACTGCAAGGACTTCCTTGTCATAAATCCCATAGTTGTATTCAGCTTCAAGGAACTTTTTAGACATTAACTCAACAGGTTTGTATGTCCTGTCAACATCTTGGCACAGTAAAGCTCCAATGGCGTCCTTGCAGGCATCTGAGAAGATGTGAAAGGTCTGCTCAAAGTCAGGG
The DNA here is from genome assembly GCA_014839935.2 of Entomophthora muscae. Taxonomy (NCBI): domain Eukaryota; kingdom Fungi; phylum Entomophthoromycota; class Entomophthoromycetes; order Entomophthorales; family Entomophthoraceae; genus Entomophthora; species Entomophthora muscae. The sequence continues at coordinate 77,922 of QTSX02001537.1, read as the reverse complement.
TAGATGAGTATAGCGTCAGAGGATACCACAGACTTTAACTTGTTAAAAGTGTCCTCTTCAACTGGGCCCCATGTGAATTCCTTATTCTTGTGTGTTAGGCTAAACAAGGGGGCAGCTAAATTGCTGTAATTGGGGATAAACTGTTGGTAGTATCCTACAGTGCCAAGGAAGGAGCAAACTTGTGAGGCAGTGGTAGGCTTTGGCCATTCAGTTATGGCTTTGAGCTTGTCAGGGTCTGGGTGCTTGCCCTCTGTGTCCACAACATTGCCTAAGAGAGAAAGTTCCTTCATGCCAGAATAGATTTTTCAGCATTCACACTTAGGTTTGCATTGCAAATAGGGTCAAGGCAAGCTTGGAGATGTGTAAGGTGCTCCTCAAAGGTTTTAGAGTAGATGGTAATGTTGTCCAAGTACACAGTAACAAATTCCCCAATGAGCCCTGCAAAGACTTGGTTCATCATCTGTTGGAAGGTCCTAGAAGCGCCTTTTAACCCAAAGGGCATGCAAGTATACTTAAATTTCCCCATTTGGTTACAAAGGCGGTTTTTGGTTGGTCTTCCAGTCTAACCAATATCTGGTGAAACCCACTGAACAAGTCAATGTTTGAGAATCACTTGGCGCCCCAAAAGGATACCAGAATGTCATATATGCGTGGCAATGGGTAGTTGTTGCATATGGTGACTCTGTTTAATGGTATATAGTTGATACACATTCTTTGCTTGCCGTTTTTCTTAGGTACAACAACAAGCGGTGAAGACCAGGGGGACTTACTGGGTTTAATAAGGTTTTATATCAGAAGTCGCTGGATCTCCTTTTTGATAAAGTCCTCTTTGGCTTGGGGTAGACGGTAAAAACAGGAGGCAATGGGTCTGGCATCACCTGTGGCAATCTTGTGTTTGAACCCTGAGGCTTCAGGGAGATCATCAGAGTCTGATACAATGTGTGATCTATATTCATCCATCTTGGTGGCCAGTGCCTCCTTTTGCTGGGGTGCCAACCATTTGTTAGCCATGATGTAGCATCTGAGGGGCTCACATAGGAACTCCTCAGCATGGGAATTGTCAAAAGTAAATGGGAGGTGGATGCATTTATCATTGTGCTCAATTGTCCAGCTGTTGTCTTTGTAGTGTGTACTAATGGCCAGCTGGCTCATAGTTGCGCGTCCTACTAGGATATTGTATTTACGGTGATCAAATATTGCAGCATCAATTGTGACCTTAACATTGCCAAGGTTCATGGTAAGGTTTCTGGCTACACCAAGGCTAGACTTAACATAACCATCAGCCATGAGAAATATGGTGTTGGACGGTGCAATGATAACATTGGGTAGGTGTTTCAAGAACTTTGTTGATATCAGGTTGCTATATGCACCACCATCAAGTATAATTGGCGTGAAAATGTTGTTTATTGTTCCCATAGTCCTTGGTGCACCTTTTTCTGATAGCAGGAGCTCTTCTATATTGTGATGTGGCTGCAAAGCACATAAAGCTTTATGGGACTTCTGGCACATCTGTGGACTTTTGCGTAAAAGATCAGCCAAGGAAATTGTAATCATGGTGTTTTCAAAAAGATCGGAAACCAAAATACCTGGCAAAACCCTTGGGTTTACTGGTGGTGGGTTTGCATTGGTGTGCATGGGTAATGCAAGGACCACTGCTATCCTATTGCCACTTTCAACTTTGTTGTTGTCTTTGCATTTGGTCTAACTTTTTGGGTCTTTAGTTTTAATTGTTCTGTAGGGGTGTTACGTTCATCCATGGGCAAATTAACATAGTCTGATTTGCTGTCATCATCTACTTCCATAGACAAGTTTTCATAATAATTTTTGTTATCATGATAAGTGTTCCATTTAGTATGGCCTGGGTAATTATCAGCTGGATAGTTGGTGAAACTGTTTAGCGCAATTGGATTAAGTATATGGTCATGTGGGTGGCTATTGTGCTCAGGTGGTGATGCTAAGTTGTTGATATCACTTGCCATTGGGTGTTCAGAAGGTTCAGTATGTATGCTGATTGGGTTTAACTGTTGGGTATCAGGCGGCACTCTATTTGCGTCATGCTTTGATTTTCTAACATTTATCACCTCGGGTGCCTCATTGGTGGCTTGGTTTGGCCATTGGTGAATGGTTTGATTGTTGTTGTCCTTTGAATTGGTTATGACGTTATTGATCCAGTCCTCATAGTTGCTGATAGGTGATTCATTTGAAGGAATATATTGTCCAGTTGTTGTATCAAATGAGGTTTTAAATTTGCCATTAATAATTGGGCAGGCAGTTGCCACATCTGCTCTTTGATTTGCATGGTTAGGTGGAGAATCTGGCACAGATTCTACTGTGACCATTTGATATCTGGGATCTTTGTTGGCAATGATTGGGTTGTCAAAATCCAATTGCTCCTCCAGTGCAGTAAATGGATTTGGATGGGCAGGATTCCATCTACTGTCAGCAACAGTGTGATGGGGGTTGATGGGGTAGCAGGAGAAGCAGGTTCTGGGTTGGGTGGTGCCTGTTCAAGAATCATGGGAAATTCTGGGCTGGGGTTCATTTTGTGCTCAAAGCGTTGCAAGGCTGGTGGTGTTTGTTTGTGTAATGGGGATGGACTGTTTGATCAATTAAATATTGGTTTAATAATTGGGGACATAAAATGGGGACCCAGGGGGCCAAAAGCATAAGCAGAAGAGTCCTTTTTATTTAAAGGGGATATCTCTTCAGGGGAAGAGAGGGGGCGTTTTTCTGCATAAAATTATTCCGCCATCATTACAGTGACAGGGCGTTAGGCAGTGCTACCAGGCATGGGGAAAAATTTGCATGCAAAGTTGGAGTGGTTGGCTCCCTTGCAAATGAAGCAGGGTTCATTGCATGTCTCAGATTTGTGTCCCTGATTACCACAGTTGTAGCAAATCCCAGTGAAGGGGTGAGGTGGTGCTCTGGTGAAGTTTCTTGCTTGAGTGCAGCTACCTTGGGCTAAGTAGAGTGACTCAAGTTTGGAATGGACCTCCTTTATTTCTGCCTAAATTTTGTCATCAAGGGAGGTCTCCTTTTTAGATTTGGAAGGTGTTGAAAAGGGGTTCCACTTGGTGGTTGCCTTGGTCTCTTTGTCCATTTTGTGCTCTACATAGATGGTGTAATGTTTATGCATAATGCTATAAGCTTCATTGAGGGTCTTGGGGTTTTCTTTGCGGATCAGGCCAGTGTAGGCGGGGGACAAGGCTAGCTCAAAGGTTGGGATGCCAACCAGTTGGTGTTAGTTGGTGGCAGCAAGCCTACAGGCTTTTCCAGAGGTGCCCTTGGTGAGCTGTGCAAGGACTTTATTGGCACATTCTTTGAATTTGACAATAAGGCCTGCATGGTGGTAAACTGGGCAATTTTTACTTGATTAAGGAGGTGGCAAGGATTGGGCTCATAGCCAATGAACTGTTTATTGCCTCCACCTTCCACTCCTCCCAAAACTCAAGAGGCATGTCCTGGTGCCAGGTACACGCATCATCACGCAAAAGAGATGCTACTTCCTTGAGGCGTTCAGATTTAGTAAGGGCAAACTGGTTGCAGTAGTCTTCAAAACTACAGAGCCAGGAGCAAAACCCATCACCTTTAAAGAAACCAACAGACTGAGACGCCCAAAACTTGAGAGAAGCACAACTCTCCAGGGCTTGGGAGGGGACAAGTTGAGAGGGGGGCAGGGACAGGTTCTGATTCAACCATAGCACAACAACAACAGCAATAAAATCAGAGTAAAGAGTAGGGGGTGACCTTCAAAATTCTGTAATGCCAATTTACAAATATCAGATATTAAGAGAATATTCAGCCTACAGGAGAACAGGTACAGTCAAGCCATTAATATCATTAACGCCAGTCAGGAGGAACTCAAGGCAACAACAGTTAAAGAAACTAAAATTAGAATCAAAAACAAGTTGCAGAAAGAAGAGATGTTTATTAATAAGAAGATAGGCACAATTTAAAGCTCATTGATAAGCGTTATCTTTTATTGGATATTAGATATTGGAGCTGATAACAGAATCACTACAATAATATCAACAGTTAACCAGAATATAAAAAAGGTTAAATAAACAATGATATCAGACTTCAGGGGTGGTATTGATAAACTAAGGAGAGCAGTTGGGGGTCAGTTGGGGATTTATGCCTGTAGTGCAAAAGCTCAGCCAACATGGTATTTAAACAGCTCAAATTTACAGAAATTTACTTTACAATCCACACCTTTACTCCTCTCTGATAACTGCACATCTATTTCCAAGCAAGAACTGTCTGAACCAAGCCAAGGAACCCAATCACTATCATTATGAAACCTATCAAGTTTTCACCTCAGATGACTCCCTTCTTCTAAATGGGGGCTTCTACTAAGAGAGAAAGAATCTCTATGCTTAAACAAGAATTCCTTTTTACTGATGGTAATGATCTCAACAGCTTTTTTGAGCATTTCTTATTAAAAACAGAGTTTGGAAAAAGTACCTTCTTACCTGTCATATAAAATTCTAATACAGATGTTTTCCTTAATAACCTAAAGGAATTGATGTCAGAGTCCCCTTCCAAGCACTTTCCTTCCCTAAGAGCATTGGTCACATCAAGCTACAGTCTGAAAGAACTTTGGGATTGTGGATTTAAAATGACAAAAAATGAGTATTCATATTCTAAAAAATAAAAAATGCTAAACAAGCATCATTAAATTCAAAAAATAAATAGGAAAAAATGATTCAGTAAAGAAAGAAAACATAAAAATATTTTAAAACATATATTAAAAAATTCATTTTCAACCAGCTAATTCACTAAAAATCCCCTGGATTGATTTATGAAGAATTACAAAAAGAATTGAGTGAATACTCAACTAAAATAAAATACTCCTATTTGAAAACAAAAAAAGAAATTTGTGAAGATATGAAAATAAAAAACAATATTTATATTTCACTTTCCACTTTCTATAAGCTTATTCCTAATAATATAATTAAAAGCAAAAAGCAAACTGATATGTGTAACATTTGCAACTTAAAAAATCATTAGAAATGAAGAAAAAAGATTTGAGTATAAAGAAGTTGCCATTGCCTAAATCTATTAAAGAAAATTTGGAATCTATTGACCTACATGAAAAGTTTTATAAGCATCAAAATAAAGAATATATTAGTGATATAAATAATCTTGATAATAATTCATGTGTTATAGTAATAGACTATAAAGAAAACTTTAAAATAGGTGGAGGTCCTATAGAGACAAATAATTGTTTTTATGAGAAAATACCTATTTCTTTATTAGGATTTGCAATTGCTTTTAAAGAAAATGAGAAAATTAAATATGAGTATCATGACTTTTTATCTGAAATTTTATCTCATGACTCTTTGTTTTCAGGTCAGTGTTTGATAAGTCTGCTTAAAAATAATAAATTTAAGGATATTAAAAATATTAAAGTTTGGACTGATAATGGTAATCATTTCAGATCTTATGAATTCTTATATTATCTTTTTAAAGAGGTACCTAAAATTATAAAATGAAAAATTAAGTTTTATAGATTTGTTGAGTGTCATGGCAAAAGTATTGTTGATGGTCATTTTGGTGTATTATCTAAAATATTTAAACAAAAGGAAAATGAGATGTATATAAAAAATATAAATGATCTCAAAATGGTTTTTGAGAGAGAGGAAGAAAAAAGGGTCTATATGAGACACTTGTAAATAATTCAGATGTTTCCCAAAAAATCTTTTTTCACATCTATGATAGAAAATCTAGGCCTAAAAAAAGCTGGCTTGAAGTCAAAGCATTTTATGTTAATCTTTCATATTTAATGAAAGATGGTGAGCTGTATGTTTCACCTTTGACATTTGAGGATGTTAAGGAGTACTCCAAAATAAATTATTGTGCAAAGTTCTGCACAGATGACAGAGAAACAAAGAGAGCTGATACTACTAAAGGATTAGTAGGACATGTTCATGAAGTCGGACACATAAAAAAACTTATATTTCACATAGGGTAAATAGTCTTTTAAATACAACAACTTTTTTTTCTAAAAATAACTAAGAAATTAATTATATGAGCCAAAAATAGGGTAATAGCAACTATAGCTTTGGGGCTGCTATTACTCTCCCATGCAACTCATATATTTGATTCTTGGCTTATTCAAATAAAAAAGGGTTTTTAGCAAAAAATACAGTTAATAGAAATAAGATTTATTTTTTTATTTGTATATTTTACACTCTTAAACTTTTCTTAAGTAAAATAAGCATTATATTAATGTTCAAAAAACATAAGTTTACAACATAAATGATACCAAAGAAGTTAAAAGTCTTTAAAATGCTTAAGCTGGCGCCTTGGCTTAATCTAACAAATAATGGCTCAATTGAGGCAAGGCTCAGGGCATGGAGGCACCTGTTTACACCCAAGCCTTTGAGGCGGGTAATGAGGAAGCTGACCTGTACCTGACCCCTGACCCCTATGGCTTTGACTTGTTCAGTAGTCATGTAGTGTCTAGCTCTGCCCCTGCTCCTGTACCCACCCCTACACAAGCTTCCTGCTAACCAACCAATCAGGATAAAAACCTTGATTCAGAATAACTTCCTGCCACAAGCCAACCTGCCCCCTACAGCCAATCAGGCTTCAGCTCCCCCAACCCAGCGCCCCAAGCAACAAATCATCTTGCCCAAATTCTTCAGGAAATTGTGGCACTGAATCTCCATGGTCTGTCCTGGGATCAGATAGCCATTTAATTGCAAATTACCCAAGCCAACATAACGCAGGAGTTCAACAATCTAATGAACAGGGGGAACCTGATTGGGATAGCCAAGAAGCCCAAGAAGGCCCCCAAGTCCCAAATCAATGAGGCCTACCCAATTATGCTTGATCTATTGCAGAGGGACCCAAGCTTCCCTTGACCCAGTTCTGCAAATAACTTTCACACCATAACATATGGGTTTCCAAGTGTATGGTGTTACTGTGGATGCATGGAAAGGTGGTGTCAATCTGGGTTCTTACTAATGTTGCCAGCAACCAATGGGATGACACTGAGGATTCCCTTTATAATCAGGTCATTGAATCAAACCCTGGTCCAATGCTTGACAAGCCTATCAGATGACATCATATTTATCTCCTAATACAAGCTGTCAATAGCTTTTGACAATTTTGGCACCCATGAAAGAGTTGCCATCCAAAAAGGGAGGAATAAGGTCAAGAGGGGTATTTTCATTGATGTGTTTCTGGATGTTTTGGCCAAGGGGTTTGTCTACTATTGGACAACCCCATATTTCACCAATGGCTACAAGTACAGCATAATACTTGGCAAATTGCTTGAATCATGGGATAGCTCAAATTCCACTCACCAGGTTTTCTTGAGCCACCAGATGAAGGGTAGCTCCATTGCTCTTGAGGTCATCCAAGGATTCAGGCACCAGGCCTCAGTTTACCCCGCCGGCTATGCTGACATTTATCTGACAGATGTTGTGTTCTTCAACATTGGAGACACACTCCATGAGCACTGCCCTCAGGCTTTCAATGATCTCTATCTTGGGGTCCTTGATCATTATTCTCTCTTTGGTTGCCAAATGATGGCAGACTTGTTTGCCCAAATGATTTTCATGTTAATATGGGCAACCAATCACATAAGGACAAGCGCCTCTCACCTTGTACCACAGCCACCTACCAGCCAATCAAGGCAATGATAGACGAGGAATATGATAAGTGGTTTATGGCAGCCATCACGCAAAATCCTCCTGACTCCACTCCTGCCACCACCACCCCTCACCTGTCAGCCCCACCCACCCAATCACAGACCCCCCCAGGCCAGCATCAGTTCTATGTCTTCCTTCTAACACTATTCTGCCTACTAGGCATTACTCTCCCCCCTTCCCACAATAAATCCCCTGTCACCAAAAATTTTATATTTATATTATCTTTATTTGAATTTCAACTGTTAATTTTTTCTTTGTTTATAGTTGGTCTTATTCTAAATGTTCAGTTTATTTCTATAAAATCATATATTTGTCATGCTGTTTATCTAAATCCAGAACACAATTATTTTTACCATACAAACATAGCCCCTTATGAAAATATTAACAATAATTTGGTGATCAGCTAAGTTTGAATTAGAAAATTATAGGTTAATTGTGTTTAGATAAAGTTGTTACTGATCTAAATTCAAAATCTTAATGATAAAATTTAAGCCAATCAGGAGCCAAGTGATAAAGTGATTGTTGTGACATAAAGGTTCATTCAATAATTCTTTGATGCATGTGTACTAATCAAAATGATTGGCTGGTTGTTTTGCCATTGTGCACCATTGCTGCTGTGGCAAGTTGTTTATGGACTAGTGCTCAATCAGCTGCTGGGTTAACACTAGTCCACCAACAACTTGCCACAGCAGCAATGGTGCACAATGGTGCACAATGGCAAAACAACCAGCCAACCATATTAATTAGCAAACATGCATCAAAGAATTATTAAATGAATCTTTATGTCACAACAATCACTTTATCACTTGGCTCCTGATTGGCTTAAATTTTATCATTAAGATTTGATTTTGGATCAGTAACAACTTTATCTAAACACAATTAACCTATAATTTTGCAATTCAAATTTAGCTGATCACCAAATTGTTGTTAATATTTTCACAAGGGGCTGTGTAGAGTGCCAAAAATAGTACAGCAATCAAGGAAACAATACCAATACAAAGCAAACAGCATATATTAAAATAAGCGTAAAACATATACACAATGGGTGAAAAGATGGGATTTTGGAGTAATGGGAAAACAAACAGGAATAAACAAAGAGGCAATATTATCAGAATAACATGGGTTTTATTGGGGTGAAAGCTATAAAAACATATGCAAAAGTTAGTAAAAAATCATATAAGAGAACTGGAGAAGCTGCTAAAGGACCTCAACTCAGCAATTACTGAAATTAAATAGATTGACTGCAAGGTCAAAGAAAAAGTAAAGTCCTCTGTCCTCACAGGTGAGAAATATACAAGATGGCAGCCAAGGTGCTTATGGCCAAGGTGCCTGACACCCCTTAAAAAACTATTGAGTGTCTTCTTAACGTTAAAAAGACAGTGTTTATGACCCCATGTTCAAGTCTTTTGCCATCTCTGCGCTGTCTGTCTGGGTTGACAACCCTGAAATGTATGCACATCAAAAGCCAGCCAAGCGCCAGGAAAGAGGACACCAAATTGTGAGTGCAATTGCTTACACCAAGAATGGCCAGCCCTGCTGAAGCTGCCAGCAAAGAGGAAACACAAGAAGGTAACCTAAAAAGAAAAATTAAAATAAATTCAAAAACTCTTGCTGGTTTTTTTAGAGAACATTGACAGTGAAATCTGCCTGGTACTGGTCCTCTTTGTCCCCACCACATTTTATGCAAACTATGCCACTTACATGGCAAAGCAGCTGTTTCTTTCCCCCCTGTCTTGCAGAAGCTGGAGGACCAGATCCACAGGGCCTTTCTGATGTTGCAGGAGGATTGGCTGTGTCAGGAATATTCCTGACAACAACCTTTTACAAGACAAGATTTTGTGCCCAATCAATCTTAAAAGTAAAAAAATTGCAGCAATTCCCCTGATTGGGGAAACTGCCGCAAAACAACAAGCTTTTAATGAAGAAATTAAAAATTTGAAAATTCAAAAATTTGGGTTTTATACCCCTCCTGCAGGCTGTGCAACCGCATGGCCAGTCAGCCACCCAGCCAGCAGGAGGCAGCGCACCCCCCCCACAGCGGGACTGTCCACTCCCACCAGATGGGTAAACTGCCAAATCAGGAAACCAAAAAAAGCAGTTTCACCAAACCAAAATATAGAGAGAAGTGTTGCCCTAAATTTGGAATCTGCCAAATTTGGATAGGGCTGACAAGCTGCCCTGCAAAGTCACCAATGCAGTAATTACAGAAGTGGAATTTGGGTGCATTGCAGTGCTTGAAGAGACACAAACTAATGCAAGTCAGAGGTTAACAACTAATTGCTTGCAAATCCCTTCCATTCCCACTCCTAAAAGGGAATTTCAGACAGCACCAAGTGTTTGGGGTTCTCTGTCCACTGTTTTGCACTATCCATGCCCCATCAGGGGTGATAGTATATAATAAAGATAAATCACTTGATAATAGTTAGTGCTATCATTGAGCAAATCACCCCTCAATTGGTATCACATAAATCAACCAAGACTTTTACCTTTAAGTAAGTTAAAGACACTAATCTTTGTCTGCCCTTCCTCAGGACTAGAGGATGAACCACCTTATCTTCTTGGCTGTTCTTACTGCCTTCCTTGGGATTGGGGGCCATCAACATTATCAACTGCATGGGCCATTCAATAATCCAAATGGCGAGTACTTTTACAAGGAGCCAGCACAGCTTAACTCCTCCAATCAGTATTCATGGCCCACACTGGTTTTGCCCCACTCCACTCAGTCTGTAGCTGTATACACCCTCATATAATATGTATTCATGTTTTTTGCTGGTAATTTTGGTTGTTATAATGTTCACGCAAAGGTCTTCTGATGGATGATGACAGTCTATCCCATTGTGACCACGCTCACCAGGTTTTAAGTTTCCAACTTGGTACCTTATTTTGCTAAAATGCTCCCCCAATTGTTGGGTCTTTGCAGCTAAGCTTACGCATGCCAAGGAGGCATCTGAGTGGGCAGTTACTGCCTACAAGGATACCCAACTGGACCTGGTATCCCTCAGTGAAGTTTACTGTGTAAACTCCATTGCGCTTGTTTGGGATGTCCTGGAGATTCTCTCATTAAAGAACATATTAGAGATGGGCCAGGCCCATGTGACAGCTTACTTTTGCTTCCCCTTGGAGCATACACTCTCTTACCTATTTGACAACCTTGAGCGTGAGGTATTGAAATTGGCTGTTGCAGACGTAAAAGCCATAAAGAAGAATAAAATCCTCCTGGCAGACTTTAGGCTGGCCTGGAGCGCTGACAAGACGGGGGTCCCCACAGCCATGGAGCTGATCTTCTCAAAGACAAAGCATGAAAAAAGTTTAGTGCAGTATACAATAAGCTGTGTGAGTTTACAAAAGCCTTTTCTGGGCAAAAGCTTCATCTGGTTGTTTACCTTAGATATCTCTTTTACTTTGGGATGAGCACTGATGTGGAGGACCTGTAAAGGGTCCTTCTTGGGATTGACAAAGCCAGGCTCTCTCTGGACAGGAAGAAGGTACCCCTGGGCTATGACTTAGTTGACCATGTGATCCAGGACGCCCTGGTCCTGGCTGGGATCTACAAGTCAGCAGTTCTTCCAGAAAAGCTGCCCCTGCATTCCCACCTGACCCTACTGCCCTTTACAAGTTGCCAAGAATACTTCAATCTGGATGTATTCACCATCTACAGTGTGGCGGTGGAGTTTGTGTGCCACCTCTATTGCCAGGTGGGTAAATACTAAAGAGCTCATTATAGGTACCCTTAAAACTCTCTTTTCCAATAAATATATTTATACTTTAAATTATTTTTTATTATTGATAAGGAGCGCCTTTTGGGGAAGCTTCAAATATGAAATTAAGAAAGAAGAGAAGTGTATTTTATTGGATAATACTTTAGACTTATATAGACTTGGCTGTGGTGGGGATTTAGTTGGATTGAACCTAGGGGTTGGTCATGTGCTAGATGGGTTCAAGCCACTGGATACTTGGACAGTCAGGTGATATTGCTTGGTTATCATTCTTGGTATGTCAAACAGTATATTGGAAGGGGACTAAATTGGGTGATGGCTGGATGTTAAGTAGGTTGGCAGTAGCCAGAATGCTTGTACATCCATACCCTTGACACCCCCCCTCAAGGGGTTACTCTGGTGCATCAGGAGGGGGCTTTGTTCTCACAGCTGCCGCCTGATACTCCTGGAGCTGTTTACTAGTTGGAACCAGTCTGGTTGAGTGCTCTCCTTTGCTAAGGCAGAGACGGTTTCTGTGGTATTTCTTGATAATTGGGGTTTTGGCACGTTGTAATTTTACTAGATAGGTGTTGTGATCTGGTCTGTACTTGATGATTCTTCCTGGTCCCATGCGTACTGAATCTAGTTTCATTCTGTTGCCAGCTAGAACCCAGACAGGGGAGTCAATGGGAAGTGGTTCCTCTGTGGAGGTTACCTTTTTTCTTGAGCCTCTTTATTTCAGCTATTTTAGCTTTGAGGCAGATGCGTTGTAGGTTTGGTGCTTGCTCTACTGTGGGAGGTTTCCCCGGGGGGAACTTTATGTAGGGCTGTTTTTGCGAGTGATTACTTCTGGCTTGTACCTGTAGGTTAGCTCAAACAGTGAATAGCCTATTCCTTGATTAGTGCAGACTCTGGATACTAATAATGCATGTTTCATGTATAGTGGTCATGTGTCTTTGGCTTTGCCATCCATTATTTTCTCTAGGGTCCTGATCAGGCTGCTGTTGAGGCGTTCCACTCTACTGTTGGCCTGTGGCCTGTATGGAGAGTATTTGGAGTGTTTAATGTTTTTGGACTTTAAGTTGTCATTTACTACATGTGTCATGAATAACATTTCAATACTTGTATTGAAAACCCAAGAGTTGAACCCCAGTTCTCTGAACGTGGATTATACTCTCCAGGACAGTCCAGGACCTGCCAATCTGTTAAGTCACAGGCTTGAATTGTTAAATTACTCTGCAACCTGCCGGCCTACTACAGAGGATTCCCTGAATAGTTTCCAGTCTGCCACCAAACTGGTGCCAATAAAGACCCATACCTACAAAGGAGATGTAACCTGGCTAACAGAGGTTGGGGAAGGACCTACTGCCAACCTGCCAAGAGCCAATACTGGAATTTCAAAATCAACATTGGAAACCCTGGAATCAAACACTGACCCTCCAAAGGCTACTCAAGTCACACAAAGTGGACAGGAACCTGCCCACTTGCTAAATTGCAAGCCCAAGTTAAGGAGTTACTCTGAGACCCGCCAGTCTCCCAAGGAAAATTCCCCAAATGGTCACCAGATTGGTGCCAACCTTGAGCCACCAAAGATCTGAACCTATGCAGAGCTTGCAGCTTGCCTTAAGGAGGTTAAAACAAAACCTATTTTTTACTCTGCCAATGACCACCAACAACTGCCAGCCTTCTGTCCAGAAGGGGTAGTACACTTGAACTACTTAGGTGACATAGTGAACAGTGGCGGCAGAACAAAGCATTGTCACTTCTATTTGCCAGAGCAGGCACAACCTGTATCTGCCGCCCTTGAGACTCCAAGCCAAGATCCATGCCCTTCCAGTGCCTTGTCTGCAAACCTGAACCCTGCAAAAATCAAAGAAGCAAAGTCCCATGGTATAAAAACCCTGGTGGTATGGTGATGACCCCATTGTCATTTTCAATAATAAAGTTTTTTAAACCTTTGGTTTGAACAAATCTTACCTTATCTAGTATTAGTGATCTTCCATCTTAACTCTATTCAAGTAGACCATCAGGCACCTGCCTCACTGGAGATCATCCTGCTGATCCCATCCAGGCACCTGCCTCACTGGAGACCATCCTGCTGATCCCATCCAGGCACTATACTGTCCCCCAGGAGCCCTCTTTGGACCTGTGCATTTTAATGAATGCCTGCTCAACCCGGCCTATGCGGAGTACAACAAGGAGACCATCCTCATTGCTGACCCCTTGTCCAGGACTATAGAAACTATAAACATAGGAAATGAAGGAAAGTGGTACAAAATGCCGTCAAGATTGTTCAAAGACAAGTACAATTATCTGCCTGCCTACTTTGTTCCCATGACTCTGCCCTTAACCCCACAACCTGACTGCCCAATGGAGACCCTCACCGCTGCAGAGACCACGTCCAATCAACTGTTTGGAGTAATCTATATCACCTTGACTGGAATGGTGGATTCTATGGTCCCTACCTCTGGACCCTGGTCCTTACTTGGGCAATCCATGTCTTACATTATCAAGTTAGCACCCATTCTATAGTGGGCTTTACCCGCTGGCTTGGCCTAACCCCATCCTGAGCTGTCCAATGCCTCTACCTATGCCTGGTTTCCTGACAATGTGGCCTGATAACTCTGTTGCTCCATCAGTTATGATGTAGTCTGGAGTGCTGTAGTTGGCTATGATTGCTTTGTTAATGAAACGGTTGATGGTTTCTGCTTTGTGGTCCTTTGTTGCCCAGCAGATGGGCCAGCATGTGGCAAAGTTGATAGCTATAATTAAGAAACATTGATTTGTTTTTGTTTCTGGGAAGGGGCCCACTACGTCTAGACCCCAAACCTTGAATGGTTCAGGGTCAGGTACTGGGTTGACTGTTGACTAGGAAGCCTTTGTGCTGGTGTATTTTTTGCACACTGTGCACTTTTTCAGAACATCAATTATATCTTGTTTGAGATTGGGCCACCATACTATCTCTTTTAGTGTGAGGTATAGGTGTTAGCCTTTGTATGTCCTAGTAGGTGGTGATGTCTTAATATGGTGTCAGCTCTTTGCGTAAGTGGGATATAAGGACATGTTTGTTGTTAATGATTTGGTATGCAGTGCCATTGGATACATGAAAATACTTTTTGTTTCTTACTAATGTATTGTGGGTCAGTTGGTGTGTTGAGGGGTCATTTCCTTTGGTTTTATACTCATTGTTGTATAGGTTTGGCCAGTCAGGGTCCAGGTGGTCAGGATGATCCTCTCTAGGCTGACATAGTCTAGAGAGAGCATTGACCGTGACCAGCTCTGCCCCCTTTTTGTATTGGATGTCCAAATTAAGCTGCTCCAGCAGGGACATCCATTTGGCTTGTTGCTGTGCAAGTGTGTTCTGAGTTTTGAAATATATTAAGGATTTATGGTCAGTTAGTACTCAGGCGTTTAAATGTCATTCTAGGTAACATCTCCATTTCTTGCATGCATTATATATTGTTAGCATTTACTTATTGTGTATTGGGTACCTCTGCTCAGTATTGGTTAGTTTTCTACTTTTGTAACATACTGCCAGGAAGTCTTACTGCCCTGGCTGGTGGATGCATAGGACTGCTCCAATGGTGGTGTCACTGGCATCTGACTTGAGCTTGTAGCACTTGTTGTTATTAGGGTATTGCAAGATTGGTGCTTTGATCAAAGCTTGTTTTAATAGTTGGAAATTATTGTCACATTCTGGAGTCTAGATGAATTTATTTTTGGTATTAACCTTGGTTAAGTCATTGATTGGTGTGGTTAGTTTTCCAAAGTCTTTGATGTATTTCCTTAGGTAAGCTACCATTCCAAGAAATCATCTAACTTGTTTAACGGAGGTGGGGCGTTGCATGTTATTTATGGCTTTTAATTTGTCTGGATCTGCTTTGATGCCACTGTTGGAGACAATGTTGCCCAAGAACAGGAGTTCATTTTCCATAAATTGGTACTTGCTTGGTTTTGCGTAAAGTTTGTGCTTTGCAAGTCAATTGAGTGTCTTGCAGACATGTGTGAGGTATTCCTCTTTTTCTTGAGAATATGATGATATTATCAAGGTAGCATAATGTATTTGAGAGACTGTTTAGTGCTTGGTTCATCATGGTGACAAACGTCACAGGAGCGTTGGTCATCCTAAAGTTCATTTATTCAGGCTACCCAGACATTGCTGACATGGTATAGCAAGCCCATAGGGCCAAAAAAAGGGAGAGCAAAATTTAAAAAAGGGGAGGGATCCAAGGAAACCTGCAGAGCAGGAGGAAAGCCTTGTGGGTAGTGGGTGCTTTAGTCTATTGGGACTGGTTCTTCAGGGGGAGGGTCTGGATCAAAAGGGGCTTCAACTGAAAGGCGCTCAAAAGTGCTTAACTATGGGGTTGAAGCATCAGCCAGGTGAGGGTGTAGGAGAGACAAAACTGTACTGCTGTTATTGAGGAAGTCATATGAGTGAAGTGTCTGGGCCAAGTTAGATAAGGCCTCATTTGCATCCATACGTGCAGATAATAGTTTTGTGGTGTTGCGTTGATGCAGGTTTGAGCTGATGAATATAATAAACTGAGTGGTTAACAATGAAAGATCCTTCAAGCATTGTTGGGAAAAATAGGTAGATTCCTCAAGGGCATCTTCAAGTTGACTTTGGGTGTTTGCTGGGATTGCAAGTTTTGGGATGTTGCATTGAATGGTAACATTAAATTTTGACAATGCTTCTACATCTTGAGGAGGCATTGTTTTGTTTTTTATCTTTGAAGCTATTGTATGGCTATTTATGTATGGCTTGAACTGATTCTTATTTCTAAAGTGAATCTTTTTGTTAAGAGATTTGTCTTCAAACCATTGATCTGCGCTTATTGATTCAACTGGGATTTCTTGAGCATTTTCTGTTTCCTGATAGTGTTCCAGGACATCAAATGGGTTTCCAGTGGAGTATTTAATTTGGGGTGGAGTGCATGATTGAATGGTTTTCTCCTTGGCTATCTGCTACTGTGCTTCAGGACAATTTTGATTTGAAAGCACAAGTGGAGCTGCACTTGGTTGGTCAGTCTAATTAGAGACTAACAAATCAAATCTGGGTACATTAATCCCACAAAGCAAATTTGACATAGTTGGATCCCAACTTATGTGCAAGCTGTTATCTTCTTGAACAACTGTGCATGATGTATTACTGTGGTGTGTATTTGTGCCTGGATCAAGTGCAGCCTGGTACCTATGTGCTGCAGCTTGTAATTGTGTTGCATTTACTGCAGTTGCACTGCCTACCAAGCCTGATCCAGGTGCAGGAATGGCAGAGATACCCTGGGGCACTGTTGTGGGTTGGGGTGGGTTCAAGGATCTCCATACAGGGGTGGGAATTTTGGGTGTGGAGGATGAGAAGGGATGTTTTGAGGATGGACATGCATCACTTGTATGATCCAGTGTAAGGCATGTTGAGCACAACTTATGTGGTTTATCAAACCTTGACTCAAAGGCGTCCAATGGTGCAGACTGTAGAACTGCTCTTGGTGGTATATCTGCAGGGGATATATTTTGGTGGAGGATGATGGTAGCTGAGGCAGTTAGGCCAGATAATTTTTTGATACCTTCAGGGACATTGTAAATTATCTTTGGATCAGATCCATACTGCAAGAGACCAGAGATAAGTTCATTATGAAGGACATCAAAGGGAAAGTGTGTTGGGAGTTTAGTGAGCCAGATTGAGTGTACTAAGTGGCTTGGGTGCTGTGTGCGGGTTGTGGGTATAATCTGAATTTTGTAATCCACTTAGATTGAAGCAGCTATGTCTGAATCTTCTGCTGAAGTGAAACCAAAATCTATATACCCTTTAAAGGACAAATATCAACATATCCTGCTGTTTTAAAGACTTCTAGGCAGGTATGGAATATTTCTGCTTCATAATAAGGCAAGATATGGCCATACTTCACACAGACTCCATATTTAACAGAGCTTTCTTGGCAATTGAGTGGATTTTTTGGAATAGGGCTTATCTTTTCCAGGTGTTTGGAGAGGTCCTTAGGGGGGGATAAAATTCTGCTTAGAGTTCAGGTTGTGGTCTTCTTTCAGGAGGGCTGTGACTGTACTACAGTCACATTGGGCTGTGGTTTCATGAAGAAGTTGAATTGTGATGAATTTCATAGGTTGAAATTCAAAACAATAGGTTGGCCTTGGAGAGATTTTACAGCGTGGTAATGGATTACCCAGGAAGCAATTAGGCTGTACTAATTGAGGGCCGTAATGAATGATCTGAATGGTTCAGATTATGAGACTAGGTGTCTCAAACCGTCTAATTAACCATGGAGGTTAATTGATACCCAGGAATCAATTAGGCTGTACTTAATTGAAGGCTGTACTGAATAATCTGAACGGTTCAGATTATGAGACTAGGTGTCTTAAACTGATTGATTAACTGGGAATGTTAATTAAAATATATACCCTGGAATTCGATTAATGGGGATTTAATCATAGGGCCAAAATAGACTTGACTGTGTCAAGTAAAGAATTGTTGTCTTCAACCGGATTAATTAACTGGGAAGGTTAATTAATATATGATTAGAATATAATTGATGAGAATTTAATTATATTGTTTAATTGCCTTGACTGTGTCAAGAAGTTTGGTTAAGGTTAGTCAAAATTAAACCCCCAAACTGTGGTTTAAAACACCGTTTTGGCAAATTAATTAGGTTAGAACCACTGCCTAATTGATTTGTAAAGCGCTGAGGCGCTGCCCAGTGAATGTTTCAGGCGCTAGGGCGCTGCCTGGGAATGTCCCTGGGCGCCGCAGTGGCGCCTGGCTCAAGTTTTGAAGTGTTTTAATGGGTTTTTAACGTGAAAAACCATTAAATGCAAAAATAACTAAATGTAGACAATGGTGTCTATGCATTCAGGATTAATCAGCTGGTTCCCAGTTGGAACAAGGATGTCTTGTATCAGAAATACATATATTCCACAGGGCTTTGGCACCAGAAGTCTGGAATGCTTCAAGCCAAAGCAATACATTTCCACAGAAGGAATCAGGTGATTCTGGAATTATTATGGCACATTCTTATAGGTTAAGAGTGTGAAGATCTTTTTGGTAAATATATGGATTGGATGACCCCGTTATTTCATAAACCATATGATAGGAATCCAGGTGTGATTCTGGAACTAGAGGGGTTTTCAGCTAAATGTACCCCAATTGGTATATAATGAAAACATGATAATAATTGATAAAAAATGATGCTTATGTGTGACAATGGTTGCTTTCCCCTCAATCTTTTTATGCCTTGTGTTTTTGGCTCTTAACTGAAATAAGACTACCATGGAATGAAAGAGATAGTCTGCAGCTAAGACTATGGGAAGCAAAAAAACGTGGAAGTGATCACCAGATGGCGACAAGTTTAACGCCAAGATTGCTTGCCTGGAATCCAAGCTCATCAAAGCTTACATGAGGGATTCCCTGTCAAACAGTAAAAGAGTCAGACTGGGATAATGAAAAAGAAAGCATGAATTGCCTGGATCTGTCACAAGGGTGTGACACTTAGCAGGAGGCTTGCGCACACTTGCTGGCACTCCATCACAACTCCATGCAGGCTTGAGTGGGCTGTTGACCTTGCAATGGGGGTTGAATTGGGTACCTTTCTGATTAGCTACTGTTTTTTGCAACTGAATTACAAATTATGCCTCCAAAAAGTGAGGCTTAGCTTTGTAAGAAAGGTGTCATCCCAAAGTTCATTACTCTACCTTCAAAGGATCCAAATTACGTATGGAATGCGGTTTTTGGTATGTCATTTTCCTTTACTTCAACTTGGTTGTAACCTGAAGTGAGGACAATTTTGGAGAAAAATTTGGCACCTGAGAGACTTGCAAACAGATCCACTATAAATGGAAGAGGGTAATTAATCTTACTGTGCTTGCATTTAGTGCTCTTTAGTCAGTTACTAGATGCAGAGTGTCTTCCTTTTTCTTTACAAAGAATACTGCTGCCCCCCCATGGGGATTCAGACAGGTGGATGAAGCCTTTAGCTAGGTTTTCCTCAATGTGTGTTTTGAGGGTTTGTGTCTCCATGAGGGAGAGTCTGTAGAGGGGTACAGGTTTAGGCATTGCTTTACATAGGTTGATGCCATGTTTGACCTCCTGTTTGGGGATAACTCTGTGAGTTTTTCCTTGAATACATGAGCGTATTCATTTGGGAGTGCCACAAGTTCTGGGCATTGGATCTTGGTTGTTTGTATGTTATTGAACTCAGTGTACCTCATTATTTGGAGGGGAATATCTTTGATTAGATATTCTGTGTCATCTTGGTTTATGACCTGGAAAAATACTGTGTCTCTTAGAATGAGGTTGTTGGGTTCTTTGAGGATGTTAAAATTGACTCCATTATGTTTGATGATAGTGGTTTTTGTTTTCCAACAAACACTGGGGTTCACTTGGGTGAACCAGTCCATGCCTACTACAATATTGTAGTTTATGTTGTTCATGACAAGCTCTTTGATGGACGTTTGTATACCTTGGAGGTCAATTCTGAAGGGGGTTGTTTTGCCCTTGAGTAGAACCTTTGATTTATCTGCCATTTTGGCATATTTGAAGTTGGATTTTACAACTGGTATTTTGTACTTGGTTACAAATGACTTGCTAACCATAGTATAATGTGCATCAGAGTCAAATAGGATTTTATGTGTATAAAATTTGTAGGTGCATGGGTAGACAAGAAGTTGTGAGCAATCTTTAATTTTTAAGTTATAAAAATGGAGGGTTGCAGGACACAGGAGATGCAGGTAGCAAGTTCGTGCCTTGGTACAATTTCTTGTCAAGTTGGGGAAAGACATGGGCACTTAAGCCTTCTCCCCCTCCTCTTTTCCCTGCTCCTCTTTTTTGAGACTTTTGAGGTCAGAGAATGTGGGGTCAGATTTATAGCAGGTTGCTACTTCAGCATTGTTAACTTCAGCGGTGTCCTCTTTCTTGGGACAGGAGCAGTTTGTGCTTTGGCTGTGATTGCCATTGTTGCAATTGGAGTTGTTGTTGTTATGGTTGGTGTTTTGGCGTTTGTTGCCATTAGAGTTTTTTTTGCCATTGCCATTTGAGGCGCAGTTGCTGTTGCATGCAGCATATTCCATGTTTGCAAGTTTTCTGCGTGCTTGACTTCTGCAATGAGCGCAGGCATGGAGGTATTAGCCTCTGGACAGATGAGGGCAGTAAAAGAGGGTTTCATTCTGTTGATGAATGATGCTCTGGTGTGTACGTTGCCAGCTTGAGTTGTGTTTTGGATTTTGTGACATATTTCCTTGAATTTTTTGGCGTAAGCTGCAATAGTGGACTTTTGAGGAAGATCACTGGGCTGTATTGCAATGTCTTGGATGGATTCAGTGATGCAGAAATTGTTATTTCTGCTTTGAACTCTTCCCAGTTGTAAGCTGGTTGTCAGTTTGTGAGCCAACTCAGGTGCTAAACCAGTTGGCTGCGGCCTCATACAGGTGCTTGCTGGCTTCCTGGACTCATTTTACATGGGGGATGTGGCTGGCACAGAGTTTAGTGGCTGAGTGGTCTAGCCAGTTGATGACGTTTTCTTTGTTTTTACCAAAGAACTTGTCAATACCAATGTATTTGGTGTTGTTCACTTCACCTGTGATAGGTGGTTGTGTGTTTGTTTGTGGTTGAAGAGAGCAACTGTATTGAATAATCTTGGTGCATGCTTTGGGCATGACCAGACATTTGAATATGGTGCATCCACTAGGTATATCTTTGTCAATGTTGTGGGAGCAGAAGTACATTTTCCAGGTATCCTGGGATGTGGCCTGGTTGAGTACGTGAGCAAAGGTGGGCGGGTTTTGGTCAGTCATTTTCTCTCTTGTGGGGGTGGTCAAAAACTGTAGCTGCTACCAGTGATAAGAAGCGCTTTTGTGGAAGCTTCAAATATGGAATTAAGAAAGAAGAAAAGTGTATTTTATTGGATAATACTTTAGCATTATATAAACTTGGCTGTGGTGGGGATTCAGTTGGATCAAACCTAGGGGTTGGTCATGTGCTAGATGGGTTTTAGCCACTGGATACTTGGACAGTCAGGTGATATTGCTTGGTTACCATTCTTTGTATGTCAAACAGTATATTGGAAGGGGACTAAATTGGGCAATGGCTGGATGTTAAGTAGGTTGGTGGTAGCCAGAATGCTTGTACATCCAGACCCTTGACATTATAATTAAATTTTTCTAATTATTTTTAGCAAACAAGTTTTGCAAAAAAATCCCAGAGAAGGTCTTCATAAAAGCATAAAAATATTTACTTTAATAAAGTTACATATAACTTTTACACTTTACATTTAACTTTTTTAATTTCATTTTTATATTTGTTTTACAATAGTGATATAAATCTATACATTCAATCCAGTAACAAGTGTTTGGGATAGCCCCAGATACCATAATAAAACAGTTTAATATAAATAAATAAATTAATAAATTAAAAACCTTCATTGATGGTCTAGCTGAATATTATTGCAGGCTTGGAAGCTTCTAATTATAAAACAATAATTAATAATTCTTAAATAGTAATTGGAGAATATAAAAAAGTTAGACACACTAAGCCTTTAATTGATTGGCTGTTTGGCAAGGCACACAGGAAGAAATGAGTCAGTGTGGCTATAGAATTTGGCCATGGTCTCAGCTGGGAGAGTGTGGATCCTGGCCTGCAGCAAATCAAAGAGGTCCTTGGTCCCAGTTGGGTTCCCTTGCTTGACAACTTGCTTGAGCCACCCAAAAACTTCTTTGATGGTATTTAAGAAGGGAGAATAAGCAATGAGGAAGAGAAGGCGCAAATTTGCCATGGCTAATTACTGGGAGCCCACTGCAATGCTGATGTCAATCATTGGGACTTCTTCAAGAATATTGGCCACCTTGTGGAGACCAACATTGTCCAACACAATGATGTTGGTGAAGCCCAGGCTTGTGCGCCTCAGGTGCTCCTGGACCAATTAGAGAAATGATAGAAAGGTCTGGCTGTTATGGGATCCTAGTATCATTTGATACAGCTCAATCCTCTTTGGACCAAGGAGAGCCATCATTGAATAGGCTGTGGCAGGACTGCAGCACACCAAGCAACCCTGTCATTTGAGCTTTTGGGGACATAGCCATATGCATTGTGCATAGACATGGCAAATGCTGATTTATCAATATAATAAAATTTGACCGTCCCCTTGGCTTTGAGGGCAGTGTACAGCCCAGTATATTTTTCCTGAGTCTTGATGTTGGTTGGGATGTCTTTATTATAGTGAGATACCCCAAGCTTTTTTCAGAAAAAGTGTGTTCCCTTTACCAGATGGTATTAAAGGAAATTGAGGCCTTAACCCCAGAAGTAGACTTGACCATGGCCTGTATATTTGCCAGTTCAAGATGGCAATCTTGGGCTTTCCACTGGTGGATTGCTCATTTGTGCTCCTTGGTGAGCATGATGGACACACGCAGGGATTTCTCTGCAGCAGGGACATGGCCAGTGATGATGAACTTATTGAAGTTTTTTGGTGTGTACTTGAGATCCACTCCAACAAGAGCTGTGGCTACCTTGTAATTGCCCAATTTACACATTAGCTTAAGTAGGATAATGTGTTTGATGTCAGGGATGCGCTTCTGGGCGGGATTTTTAGCAGTGGGGATTGACTTGTTGGCATTGGGCACAACACAGGGCATGGGTACCTTGGTGTAGAAGGCTGCAACCTTTTTGAGCACTAGCTGTCCCTCATCAGTTTGGTAGAACTCAGGCTCCTTGTCCTCTTCTTGCTTGCCATCACTGAAGTAAGGCTCATAGCTAGTGTCAAGTACCGGCTTAACTTTCTCTAGCATAATGTGACAGAAATCACAGGATAATAAGAAGCTGTCTCCATGTGATGGAAAATCACTCACCAAATCCACATATAGTTAAAGATTAACCATCAATGCAGCTTCAGATACTGGTATGTTAAACTTCCCAATGAGACTATTAGGGTTAAGTAAAATAATTAGCCCCAACCATAAAAGTCATAGATAAACGACCTGCAAGAGAATCAGAGTGTCTTCAGCATAAAATTCAGGACTTTGAGATAGCACATGAGTTTCAGCTTTGAAAGGAGTAGGAACAGCACCAAGATTGACAGGAATTGAATTAACATTTGGCGGCGTTGACAACAAAGTACCAACAGCAACCCCCATCTTCCCGTAATAATCTGGCTAAGAATTAAATTGTAGGAGATGTAGCATGAAAATCCAACTACAGGATGAATTTTCAAAATTAAAGCTAGACCAGAGAATATGTGATTTTTATTGAGTAAATTTTGATAGGACTCAACTTTTAAGAGTTGAAACAGTGAAAATTATTTAATATATTGTTAAGGATCTGGATGTACAAGTATTCTGGTTACTGCAAACTCTCTTAACATCCAGTCATTGCCCAATTTAATACCCTCCCAATATACAGTTTGACTTACCAGAAATGGCAAACAAGCAATATCACCTGACTTTCCAGATATCCAGTGACTCAAACCCATCTTGCATATGATCAATCCCTAGGTTTGATCCAACTAAATCCCTACCACAGCCAAGTTTATATAAGTCTAAAGTATTATTCAATAAAATATACTTCTCTTCTCTCTCATTTCCATATTTGAAACTCCCCAAAAGGCGCTCCTAATCACTGGTAGCAGCTACAGTTTTTTAACCATGCTGATGAAAGAGAAAATAACTGACCAAAACCCGCCCAACTTTGCTCACGTACTCAACCAGGCCACATCCCAGGAGACCTGGAAAACATACCTCTGCACCCACAACATAAACAAAGATATATCTAGTGGATGCACCATATTAAAAGGACTGGTCATGCCCAAAGCATGCATCAAGATAATTCAATACAGTTGCTCTCTTAAACCACAAACAAACACACAAAACCTATTACAGGTGAAGTGACCAACACCAAATATATTGGTATCAACAAGCTCTTTGGTAAAAACAAAGAAAACATCATCAACTGGCTAGGCACTCAACTGCTAACTCCGTGCCAATTACATTCCCCACAAAAAATGGGTCCAGGAAGCCAGCAAGCGCCTGTGTGAGGCCGCAGCCAATTGGTTTGCCACCTGGGTTAGCTCACAAACTGACAACCAGCTTGACAACTAGGAAGAGTTCAAAGCAGACATCACACACAATTTCTGCGTCACCAAATCCCTACAAGACATCACAATACAGCTCAGTGATCTTCCTCAAAAGACCACTATTAGAGCTTACACCAACAAATTTGAGGAAATATGTTACAAAATCCAAAACCCAGCACAAGCTGACAATGCACATACCAGAGCCTCATTCATCAACAGAATGAAGCCCTTTGTTACTGCCCTCATCTTTCCAGAGGCTAATACCTCCATGCCTGCGCTCATTGCAGAAGCCAAGCATGCAGAAAAACTTGTAAACATGGAATATGCTGCACGCAACGGCAACCACGCCTCAAACGGCAATGACAGAGAAAACTACAATGGTAACAAACACCAAAACACTAATCATAGCAACAGCAGCTCCAATTGCAACAATGACAATCACAGCCAAAGCGCAAACTGCTCCTGTCCCAAGAAAGAGAACACCACCAAAGTTAACAATGCTGAAGTAGCAACCCACTATGAATCTGACCCCACATTCTCTGACCTTGAAGGTCTCAAAACAGAGGAATAGGGAAAAGAGGAGGGGGAACAGGCTTAAGGGCTTCTGTCTCCCCCCAACACAACAAGAAACTGCACCAAGGCACAATTTTGCATCTTGCATCCCATTTGTCCCGCAATCCTCCATTTTTATGAGCTTAAAAATTAAAGATTGCTCACAACATCTTGTCTACCCATGCACTTAAAAATTTTATACACAAAAAATTCTATTTTACTCTGATGCACATTATACTTATGTTAGCAAGTCATTTTTAACCAAATACAAAATACCAGCTATCAAATCCAACTTCAAATAACCCAAAATGGCAGATAAATCAATGGTTCTACTCAAAGGCAAAACAAATCCCTTCAGAACTGACCACCAAGGTATACAAACGTTTATCAAAGAACTTGTCATAAACAAAATAAACTACGGCATTGTAGCAGGCATGGACTGGTTCACCCAAGTGAACCCCAGCATATGTTGGAAAACAAAAACCATGACCATCAAACGCAATGGAGTCAATTTTAATATCCTCAAAGAACTCAATGACATCATTCTAAGAGACACAGTATTTGTCCAGGTCATAAACCAAGTCAACTCAGAATGTCTAATCAAAGATAGTACCCTCCACATAATGAGGTACACTGAATTCAATAATATGCAAACAACAAAAATCAATGCCCAGAACTGGCGGCACTCCTAAATGAATACGCTCACATATTCAAGGAAAAACTTACAGAGTTACCCCTAAACAGGAGGTTAAACATGGCATCAACCTATGCAAAGCCATGCCTAAACCTGAACCCCTCTACAGACTCTCTCCCATGGAGACCCAAACCCTCAAAACCCATATTGAGGACAATCTAGCAAAAGTATATATTTACCCGTCTGAATCCCTGTGGGGGCATAAGTGTTCTTTGTAAAGAAAAGAAAGGCACTCTTCATCTAGTAAAGACTATAGGGCACTAGATGCAAGCACAGTAAAGAATAAATATCCCCTTCCACTCATAGAGGATCTTTTTGTAAGACTCTCAAGAGCTAATTTTTTTCTCCAAAATTGACCTCACCTCAGGTTACAACCAAGTTGGAGTAAAGGAAAAGGACATACCAAAAACTACGTTCCATACACAATTTGGATCCTTTGAAGGTAGAGTAATGAAATTTGGGATGTCAACCTTTCTTGATCAGCTTAATCCCACTTTTTGGAATTGAGAATTTAAAAGCAAGTGATAAGCACATAAGAGTCTGGGTTAAAACAAGACTTTTATTAAAAGAAAGGTATGAATAACTACAACACTAGATCCTGGGCCAAGGTGGTCCAGGATCAGAAGCGCCCGGTGAAGGACCAGCTGGAATACTTTGCCAGAACCACCAAGAATGGACCATTTGTGCCATGTGAAGGGTGGCTCAAGTTCATCACTTCTAAACGCTGGTTTCAGGACATCACCAGAGCCCTCCCCAAGTCATCTGTCCCTCGTGGAATTAGAGTCAACTTTGGTGGCAACTCCACCAAGTTCCAGGAGGCAGCCAAAGCAATTGCCACAGTGTATCAATAGGCTGTATCTCTTCATCAGAGCCCTCTAAAGGACTTCTTTGATTAGGGCTTCTTCTGCAAGGAAGATGCAGATCAAGCAGCGGAGGAGATCTTCACCCTTGAGATTACCAATCCCAAGGGGAAGAAGACCCAGGCAGTCCTGCCCACCACACATACCAGATTCAACCAGGACACCACACTCTTCATGTCCTTTGAGGCTCTGCCTTTGGACATGCCTAAAAAGAAGGTGGAATCTCAGCTTAAAGAAGGACTGTCCAAGTATGGGGAAATTGTGCAGTTTGAGCTGCTAAAAAACCCATACACAGGGCACCTGACCACAGTAAAGACAATGGCTACAATCAAGCCATGTGAGAATAGCAGAATTTTGTCCATTCCACGTTTTGCAACCATTCTGAAAAACAATGGTACGTTGAGTGGCAAGTTCAAAGTGTTCCCAGAGCAAATACCGCCTATTTGTGCACTATGCTCTATGCTTGGCCACAGAGAGGCTCTCTGCCCTACAACCATAGCAGGGGTCCAGGCCGCAGAACAAGACACCCCCAAGGAGCCCCAGAATACTGAGCCAACTAGTACCCAGGCCAATGCTCTTGTAGCCCTAGCCTGGGGCACCATGGCTGAGTATGAGGTGGTCAAGCCAATCACATTGTGCCAGAAAAGGCTCATGCAAAGGCCCAAACCCAGCCTCAGCCACAACCAATAGTGATACCTGAATCTGAACATGCAGAGGCACCTCAAGCCACCCAAATGCATGTTCAAGAGACCCAGTCTATTAATGACACTGAAATGAATGGTCCAAAGTAAAACCTGTCCCAGATGAAACAGGAACCCCTTGAAAACCCAGCCCAAGTTTTATTGGCTGATTTCCCATCTGAAGAGTCCCAAGAGAACATGAAAAATGCACAAGCCCAAACTATACCCACACACAATCAGGCAACTTCTACACAAGAGGGTGACAGACCAAGATTCAAGGCCCAGAACAAACTTGCTGCAATAACCAAGCCATCCCCATACACAATAGGGGAGCCTTTTAAGTCTAAGGTGAGTAAGAAACCAAAACACTCTGCGGCTAATGACAATAATGGTCCCACTGCCGGTGGGGCCACATTGGCATAGTGGCTACTGGAACCACAATCAAAATAGGGACGCTCAACATTGCAGGATTTTTATTCCCCCAGTCCCAGGCAAAGAAAAGAAACATCCTGCTCTCCCTCAAAGCTAATTTGGTGGGCTTGACTGAGGTCAACTGCAGCTCTGAGGCTGGGCCAAGTTTTCAGCAGCTCATGCTACCACACACCACCCTTTAGTCCAAGAAATGTTACATATGGATCAGACGGGAATCACCAATCAAAGCAACAAACAAAAATACACATCTTGACGGCAGACTTCTAATAGCAGATATTGACATCAAGGATGAAAATTTCACCTTTGCAGTTATCTTTGGCCCGTCAGCCCACAAGGGCAAAGCAACCTTTTTTTGCACAACTCAAGCAGATTGAGTTCCCTCCAAAAACCATCTATGATGGACTTCAACTTGTGGCTTCTACCAGAAGAAAAGGCTCCACCCATCCCCCTTCTAGACCATACAAGCTGGTTTGAGGACTGGAAACAGGGCTTGGGACTCATTGACAGCAGATTTCGAAGCAGGATACCCCGCAATTATGACTTGGATCAACCCCATGGAAACAATAGAATTCTCTGCTTCTCATATTGACTATATATTCTTTTGCCCAGGCTTGATGGCTGTATCTTTTCTACACCTACCAGTTGACATCCTAGGGTTTGATCACAGACTCCTATGTGCCACCATTACGTTTGGGGACCAAAGGGAATGTGCAACGCGCAGATCACGCCTGCTCTCTAACAACTCTAACAGAAAATAGATTAGCCAATCAATCACCCCAACAATGAGATCAACAAAAAACACAGGCAGGCAGACCAATGGATTGCCATTAAAGCCAATGTTAAGGGGCAGATTTGCAAGGAATCATCCCAACTCATGACTGCTAAGAAGGCCTATGAGCAAAGAATAACCAATACCATCTGACACCTGGAGGCCAACATGCCAAAACAAAAAACTGCGGGCTGGACAGCCGCCTGGCAATTGGCCCGCATAAAATTGGCTAGGATTGAACAGAAACAATCCAACCTGGCCCGCCTTCAGGCGGCAACCTCTTTGGCTGTTAAGGGCAAACAGCCTACCAAGGCTTTTATTGCCATGTATAAGACAAGGAGCACACAGAAGATTCTATATGAAGTTGTGGATAAAGACACTTCTCATACCTCAAAGGAAGGGGTTCTTTTCACAACACACACTTTCTACAGCACCCTATATGCCTCCAAAAGTGGAACCAAATCCTGAGGCCCTCAGGAAATGGCTAGAGGTGGTTCTGGCAACCCCCAAAATGAAAGATCTTGACCTCCCTATTGAAATGGAAGAGCTGGAAGCAGCCATTCACATGGCACCCAAACAGAAGGCCCCTGTAATCAATGGGCAGCCATATGAATTCTACTGACACCATTTCACCCTATTCAGAAAAATTCTTTTGGATGTGTTTAACACCGCCCTCAGAAATGGGTCTACCATCCCAGGTGGTGGCAATGGCTTGACTGTCCTGCTTCACAAGAAGGGATCAAGAGCAGAACTCAAGAACTGGCGGCCTACCACACTCCTTAACACCAACCAGAAGCTTCTTTGCAAAATTCTGGTTGCCAGGATGTGCAAGATAATCCCTCTGGCCACACACCCTAATCAACACAGATTTACTCCGGGCCGCAATATTGCCAACAATGTGAACACAGTCACAAATATACTGCAGGACAAATCACAGAATGGTATTACTATCTTCCTGGACCAAGAGAAGGCATATGATAGGGTATCATGGCCATACCTTGACGCATGCCTCTCCGCTCACTCAGCCCCAGAAACCTTTAGGGCCTGGCTAAGATCTCTTCTACAAGAATCATCCATCCAGGTGACAACGGCCCATGGGGAGACAGAAGAGGTCTTCCTATCCCAAGACCTCTGTCAAGATGACCCTCTTAGCCCTCTCCTATAAAATTTAGCCATTGACCCATGGATACGCCACCTCATCACCAAACTGTCAGGCCTGTGGACCTATGGGCAATACCCATTCACAATCAAGGCCTCTGCCAATGATTGCATTGTAGGACTGGCATCCAAAAGCAATGTTTCAATATTTACAAAGGCACTCAAGGACTGCTCTGAACTCTCACAGGCTAAAGTTAACACCAACAAGTCCCAGGTCATCATCATAGGGAGCCCTGGCTTCAGACCCCCTCTTGCCATCAAGCCAACTAGAGACCCGGTGTGCCATCTGGGCACATGGGTCAAGGTGGGAGATTTTGACACACAGGTAATGAAATCAGGCATCCTCAGTGCTGTCTCCTGGTCTATGTCCTCCTGGCAATGTAACCTAGTGACCCAGATCAGCAGGGTCCAGCTTGTAAATACGCTGGGGTACTCAAAAGTCTGGTACACTGCACAGTTATTCCCCCTATCCCAACAGTTCTTTGGTAGCCTTAATAAGATGGTTCAAAACACGCTTTGGAGACCAGGCCCTCAGCCAATTGCCACCACAAAGCTGATTGGCAACAAGCTTAGGGGTGGACTGGGTCTATGTGATGTCTGCCAGGCCTCAGCCAAGATCTTTGGACAAACAATGTCTATGGTACTTTCCACCCATGTGACAGAACCCCACTGGACCAACGCCTTCAGGACACAATGGGCAAAGGCACTAGGCCTAAACCCAGCTCATAAGCAACACACCCTCAGCAACTGTTTATCAAGAGTAAAAACCAAAAGAGGCCCCCAGGGGATGAAAGCCTTCTGGAAAGCAATGCTATCAACATATAGAATATTGGACTATTAGCTCATTCAGACCTGCAGCCACCCATAGAGGAAGGGCCGGACTGGTATGATGCCCAATGACCATGGGCCTCCTTGCTCACCCTGGGGCACCCATTCCAGAACCACCAAGACCAGTGACAATCCCAGAGATATTGGAGGTACTTCCACACAACAACACAAGCCTCAAGGTGAGCCTGTTCTGGGGGTACTGCCACAAGGACATGATCAACCTCAAAATGCAGACAAACACACAGAAAGTTCTCTGAAGGGTATACTGTACAACTGATTGCAGCAACTTCCTAAAACCCACCTGCAACAGATGCAGAGCAACCAACACCATAACAGACAGGTTCTTTGAATGCCCCCAGAGCATAAGAGTATGGCAGGCAGCCTGCACAATCCTCTGGCTGGCACACCCATACCCCACACCCATGAAGGGGCTGGAGGTAGACTGGTTTTTCATTGACCCCCCCCCTCCTGCATTCCTGAGTCCTTCAGGGCAACAATATTCCACACTGTATTGTGGGCTATCAACTCTGCTGTCATCAAATCCTTTGTTGCCATTCCACATCCAGCACATGCCCCAAACTCCCTCATAGAGCACAAGCTTAGTTGGATCATAAGCCAGGTTTTCAATGGCAATACATCCAGTACATTGTGCAGGGAGCTAGTAGAAGAGTGGTCATCAATCCCTGGCTTGATCCTCTTCCCAGAGCAAAAACAGGCCTCCTTTGTCCTTCCAGAAGTGGCCCAGATGCCCCACGCCCCTCCCCCTTCCCCTCAAGGTTTTTCTCTGGGCCCTCTGGTTTCCTTGTCCCCTCCCCTTCAGACCGTCACTTTTATGTTTCTTGATCATTCCTTTATAGCCCTATGAGCCTGTTGTACCAGTCAGAGATGTCTGGACAACTTGAATAAATAAACTTTGGGATGTCCAACACTCCTGCAACTTTTGTCACTATGATTAACCAAGCGCTAAATGTTCTCTCAAATACATTATGCTACCTTGATAATATCATTATATTCTCAAAAACAAAAGAGGAACACCTCACACATGTCTGAAAGACACTTGATTGACTTACAAAGCTCAAACTTTATGCAAAGCCAAGTAAGTGCCAATTTATGGAAAAAGAACTCCTGTTCTTGGGCCACATTGTCTCTGACAGTGGCATCAAAGCAGAAACAGATAAAATAAAAGCCATAAATAACATGCAACACCCCACCTCTGTTAAACAAGTGAGATGATTTCTTGGAATGGTAGCTTACCTAAGGAAATACATTGAATACTTCAGAAAGCTCACCACATCAACCAATGACCTAACCAAGGGTAATGCAAAAAGAAATTCATCTGGACACCAGAATTTGACAAGAATTTCCAGCTATTAAAACAAACTTTGATCAATGCAAAAATCTTTCAATATCCTAAAAACAACAGGTGCTACAAGCTTGAGTCAGATGCCAGTGACACCACCATTGGCGCAGTCCTACGCATCTACCAGCCAGGGCAGAAGGACTTCTTGCCAGTATGTAACAAAAGCAGAAAAATAACCAACACTGAGCAGAGATAACCAAAGAATGATAATGAATTTCTAGCAATATATCACACATGCAAGAAATTGAGATGTTATCTAGAAAGACATTTAAACGTCTGAGTACTAACTGACCATAAATCCTTAATATATTTCAAAACTCAGAACACACTTGTACGGCAACAAGCAAAATGGATGTCCCTGCTGGAGAAGCTTAATTTGGATATCCAATACAAAAAGGGGGAGAGATGGTCACAGCTGATGCTCTCTCTAGACTATGTCAGCCTAGAGAGAATTACCCAGACCACCTGGACCCTGACTGGTCAAAACTATAGAGCACTGAGAATAAAACCAAAGGGAAAGACCCCTCAATACACCAACTAACCCACAATACATTAGTAAGGAACAAAAACTATTTCCATGTATCAAATGGCATGGCATACCAAATTATTAATGACAAACATGTCCCATACATCCCACTTTCACAAAGAGTTGACACCATATTAAGACATCACCACCTACTAGGACATACAAAGGCAAACATCTATACCTCACACTAAAAGAGATAGTATAGTGGCACAATCTCAAAAAAGATATAATTGATATTCTGAAAAAGTGCACAGTGTGCAAGAAATACACCAGCACAAAGGCTTCCTAGTCAACAGTCAACCCAGTACCTGACCATGAGCTATTCAAGGTTTGGGGACTAGAGGTAATGGGCCTCTTCCTGGAAATAAAGACAAACCAATGTTTCCTAATTGTAGCCATCAATTTGACACACGCTGGACCATCTGCTGGGCAACAAAAGACCACAAAGCAGAAACCATAAACCAATTAATTAACAAAGCAATCAAAGTCAACTACGGCACTACAGACTACATCATAACTGATGGAGCAACAGAGTTATAAGGTCATATAGTAAACAACAATTTAAAATCCAAAAACATTAAACACTTCACAACCTTGCCCTACAGGCCACAGGCCAAGGATAGAGGGGAGCGCCTAAACGGCAGCCTTATCAGGACCCTAGAGAAAATAATGGATGGCAAAGCCAAAGACATATGGCCAATATACGTGAATCATGTATTACTTGTATCCTGGGTCTGCACTAATCAAGGGACAGGCTACTCACCGCTTGAACTAGCATATGGATACAAACCAGAAATAATTACCCGCAACAAGCAGCCATACATAAAGACCCCTGGGGAAACCCCCCCACAGTAGAACAAGTACCAAATCTACAACACATACACCTCAAAGCTAAAATAGCAGAAATAAAAAGGCTCAAAACACAAAAGGTAACCTCCACAGAGGAACCACTTCCTAGCAACTCCCCTGTCTGGGTTCTAGCTGGAAACAGAAAGAAGCTAGACTCAGTACACAGAGGGCAGGAAGAATCATCAAGTACAGACCAGAACACCTATCTAGTGAAATTCCAAGGTGCCAAAACCCCAATTTTCAAGAAATACCACAGAACCTGTCTCCGCCTTAGCAAAGGAGAGCACTCAACCAGACTGGTTCCAACTAGTAAACAGCTCCAGGAGTATCAGGAGTCAGCCATGAAAACAAAGCCCCCTCCTGATGCACCAGAGTAACCCCTTAAGGGGGGTGTCAAGGGTCTGGATGTACAAGTATTCTAGCTGCAGCCAACTCACTTAACATCCAGTCATTGCCCAATTTGGTGCCCTCCCAATATATATTTTGACATACTGGAAATGGCAACAAAGCAATATCACCTGACTGTCCAAGTATCCAGTGACTCAAACCCATCTCACACATGACCAACTCATAGGTTTGATCCAACCAAATATCCTCCACAGCTAAAGCTATATAAGCCTAAAGTATTTGTTGTTTTTGGCTCCAGGGGACAACATTCTGGAGGACACAGCGGGAAATCTTTATAACAAAAGATTTGAGGTTTGAAGCTAGCCTTGGATTAGTCTTCAAGGCAAAATTAAGGACATATACATTAATTTTCTGGGATACAAGATGCAAAAGTCCTTTTGGCAGAAAGGATAGGAAAAAGCTTGAAGATTATAAACGCCAACACAAATGTGGATAAACTTGTCTTTATTAGGAGTAATGATTCTACTTTAAATAGTAGACAAGGGACAGTGATCACATATTAGGAAGACAGAGTGGCTGAGAGGGTCATGTTGGGATGAGGTCATACCAGGATCAATCACAGACAGGTACAATAATCCGGAATGGGTGGATAGTGAACCAGACCCATTTGCAGAAGGAAAGAAATTTCTGAACTTAAAGGCAAACCCATCCAAATCTTTTGCAACTATCAATATTTGAAGGCCACATATCAAAATAGCATTAATTGTGCAATTTATGATATCTCTCCCCTCAAGATTGGACACAGGGAGTTGATATTTGCGGAGAAATTTGGAGTGAACGCAAGCAAAAGGACGTCCAGAAGACAGTAGTTTCACGGTATACTCAACGCCCTTCTTAAAGGTGACCTCTCAGGCCCAACCCAGAGGGGATCCAGCTTATGGGCTCTATCACCTGTACAATTTTTGTAGTAGAGAACTAGATCACCTATTTGATACTCAGGAAGGGGGGCTCTATCAGCATTGGACGGGGGAGCTCCAGGGCCTTAACCTTGTAAGCAGTAGAGTAAGCTCTTGCCTGGATGTCAATGATAAAATTGGTTAAGTCTTTAACATGGGCCTCAGGATTTGCAGATTATCAAATTTGATCAAAGGAGGTCCCAAGATTGAGGGAGTAGCAGCCTCACGTCCATACAGCATGGCAAAAGGGGACTGGTCAGTCACTTGATGCCTACTGAGTTGGTAAGCAAAGAGGGCAGCAGGGAGGAACATATCCCAATTGGCAGCGTCAGAGAGCATGAGTTTCCTCATTATGGACACCAGGGTGGAGTTTGCTTGTTCAACAGTTCCCTTGGTTGAGGGGTTATAAGGCGTGGAGAATAATTGGTGAGTTCCCATAGCTTCAACAATAGAAGTGATGAGGCAAGCATTAAAGTTGGTACCATTGTCAAAGAGCAGGACTTGAGGGCAGCTATGTCAATAGAAAATGTCTTGCAGCAAGAAAGTAGCTGTGGTCTTAGCAGTTATATATTTTTTGCTCTGGCTTCAACCCACTTGCTAAAGTGATCTACAGCAACCAAGATAAACCAACATCCTGACCTAGACTAAGGTAAATGCCCAACAGCATCAATACTCACCGTGTGGAAGACATGCTTTGGAGGGATGAGCTTGAACTGACGTTGGGACAGGCAAGGGCGTTAGAGTTGACAGGAATGACAGGAGGCAAGGAAATCAGGAATCAGGAATCAGGATGCGCATGTTCTCCCAATAGAAATTTTTGTACAACCAGTCATGAGTCTTTGCTATGCCTCCATGTCCAGTGTCAATGTGAGTTTGGAGGATAATGGCTATACTCATGCTAGGGCGGACATAGGGTAGATAGGCGGTATTATCCTTTTTGAAGAGCTGCTATCACAAATTATAGTGTCCTTGGATAGAGTCTGTAGTGCCAAGTGAATGTCTTCTGGCTCAGTGGTCCAAGAGTCAGGATACCCTATTAACTTGTATAGACAATTAGCCTCAGCAGGAGGGATAGCAAGGATTGGCATTCTTGACAGGCCATCAGTGTTCTGATGTTGGGCCCCAGGACGGTATATCACAGTGAAATCATACCCTTGTAGATGCAGAGCCCAATGTGTTATTTGACCTTCAGTTTCCTTTAGCTGTTGCAGCCATTTGAGGGAGGAGTGATCTGTGACCACTGTGAAGTGGGTCCCATAAATGTAATGCCAAAACTGTTTCACTGCATGCAGCACTGCCAAACATTCCTTCTCAGTGACACTGTAGTTCTTCTTGTGCTTATTGAGGACCCTTGACAAGTAGGCTACAGGTTGATCCACGCCTTCATCATCAAGTTGGGCAAGGATGGCACCCACAGCTACTCCACTAGCGTCAGTATACAAGATTAACTGTTTATCATAATCAGAATAGACTAAGATAAGAGCCTCCTTGAGCTTGGCCTTCAGCGCTTTGAATGCTTGTTGTTGGCTGTCAGTCATTTCAAAAGGGACGTTGCAAAGCAGTTGGAAAAGGGGTTCACTCAGTTCAGCAAAATCAGGTTTGAACTTTTGGTAGTAGCCCATCATACTAAGAAACACTTGAACCTCTTGAATATTTGTGGGATGTAGTATCTTGTCAATGGATTCCATCTTATTATTCATGGGGTGGATTCCAGTTTGAGTGACCTCATGACCTAAGAGCTCAAGATGTTCCTTGAAGAAGGAGCACTTGGAGAGTTTGAGTTTCAAGCCAGCTTTGAAAATCTTGATGAAGACAGCCTTGAGATGTTCTAAGTGGTTGGTAAAGGTAGTGCTGAATAAAGTGATGTTGTCAAGGTACAAGAGAACACAAAAGAGCTTTAGGTCTTGTAGGATGGAGTTCATAGCCCGTTGAAATGTGGCAGGGGCATTGCAGAGTTCCTGGGGCATTTGAGTGGATTCAAAAAGGCCTTTTGAACTGATAAGTGCAGCCTTTTCTTGATCTTCAGGAGATAATTCAACTTGCCAGTACCCAGAAGCTAGATCCATGGCTGAGAAAAACTTGTAACCACCCAGTTTTCTGAGAGCATTGTCAATTCTGGGCAAGGGGTATGAGTCTTTCTTAGTGAG
Source organism: Entomophthora muscae (assembly GCA_014839935.2). Classification (NCBI taxonomy): domain Eukaryota; kingdom Fungi; phylum Entomophthoromycota; class Entomophthoromycetes; order Entomophthorales; family Entomophthoraceae; genus Entomophthora; species Entomophthora muscae. The sequence continues at coordinate 41,340 of QTSX02001537.1, read as the reverse complement.
AGAGTTCAGGTGGCAATAGTTCATTACAATGCAATGTCCACCATCCTTCTTCTTGATAATCAGTAATGGGGAAGCCCAAGGACTTTGGGAAGGAGCTAGTAACCCGGCGTCCAGAAGTTGCTTGAGTTTTTTAGTCACCTGAGCATCCTCCACCCTACTATGGCAGTATAGTTTTGCACAAAAAGGGAGCGCATCCCCAGTATCAATCTGATGGATGACTCCTTTAGCTAGGCCATAGTCCATAGGTCCAGAAGCAAAGATGTTGCTGAACTGATTGAGCAGGCCCAACACGTCTTTTTTTAACAGGAGACAGTTGGGGGAAATCAGCAGCGGTGAACAAGGAGAGAACTTGAGGATCTGTCTCAGGTAGATTAAAATCACTGAAAGTTCCTAAGGGGTGGAGGGAGGCCACTTGTTCTGCTCCCAGTATACAACCATGTCCCACAACCTGGCGTTGGGTCACCTGCATGGGCAGGGCCGTCAGGTTGGCAAGCAATAACTGTAAGGGCTCTTTATGGGTTTGATCTAAGATCCCAGGACACAGGCAGGGCTCTGTACAACTTAAGGATTCAGGTGAGTTAAGTTCCAAGAATGAATTTTCAGGTGGCTCATAAGAAATCTGGGAATCAATCACCACTTGAGAGCCCAGGGGGATGGTGATAGCTGCTGGTGCTAGCAGATGTACCCCTTCTTCCGCAGGGCAGGAAGGAGGAGGGGTACACATGTTAGAGAAGTGGGTCCTATACTTGAGAGAGAAGATATCTGTAGGGTACTCAAGCACACAAGTTTTAAGACATTTTCTTGGGAGGTGTGGAGGTTCCTCAAAAATCAAAGGAACCTCATATCCCAAGAGCAAAAGGTATCCATCTTGTAAGTTTATAATCCTATTATATTCTTGGAGGAATTGAGTACCAACTAAGAGGTCATAGCTTTTGTTCTTGAGGACTACAGCGGGGGAAGCAATGAGGAGTTTCCCAAACCTCATGAGTAGAGCAGAGTAGGCACCAATGGCCTGTGTTTGTGCCATGCCAGCTGTGCCATACAACTGTGTGTAGTTGAGGTCAGGGGCCAACTTAAGTTTCTTCATTAGTTTGGAAGATACCACGTTAACTGGAGAACCTGTGTCCAAGATGGCTTTGATCTTAACTTTTTGGATAGATACTTCCACGCGGGTTGTATCTTTTCCAAAGAGGGGCAAGACTGACAACACATCTTTTGCAGCCTCTAGCTCCTTTTCTCATTTAGCTAGTATTCACTGTAACACAAGAATCTTGTTATATACAGTCTGTAGCGGGAGAGATACAGTCATATTTTGAAAGAGAGCTTCAGCTAGCTTGGCAGCTTCCTTGGAAGAGTCAACCAAGAAGGGAGGCTGGTGAGCTTGAGCTAGGTAAGGGCGAGCCACCATGGACTTAGCTTCACTTGCAGGTGCTCAGAAAGTGGTGGTAGTTGTCCCAGAGCAAAGCTTGTAGGGGACAAAGATAGTTTCTGGAACAGCCAAGACAGAATAGCCATAACTATCAGAATCTTCACTATCAGAATCTTCAGGCTCTGAATCACTGGAGAGATTGTAAAACAGGTGAAGGATAGTTGGGCCAGAGGAAGAAGGAGCTTCCTCATCAGACAGAGGATCAGGGGGAGACAGGGGAGATTGGTCAGCAGAGAGTGTCTCTGTTTCTAAGCTGACCTGTCTTTTCCCGCCTGTTCCTTGGGGTCACAACCTTCCACTTGAGAATTAGTGCAAGTGCGCAAGTGGTGCCAGATCTGGCCACAGTTATGGCAGCTTTGCCTCTTAGCCTGTCCACCAGCACCCAGGGTCATTATGTGTGGCGTACGAGAGGTAGTCCCAGAATTACTGACTTTGTTTTTGCGTGCCACCGTACCTCCATGTGTCAAATGCATGTCTTTTAGGAGCGTCTCAATACTCTTCATGGAAGTGAGCAAAGCCTTGTGTGCCTTAAAGTGTAGGCATAGAAGCTGGTTCACCTTTAAAGCATTTGAACAAGCCATGTAGGCTTCCCAGGAAGTTAAAAGTTGACTGGTGATTAACTGCTGGCCTTCAATGTAGAAAAATCTGCAAACTCAGCCTGTGTTTCCTTGGGCTTGAAAGCAATGTGCATAAATGCATCCTTCTTGATCTCCAAGCTGAGATCTCCTCCAAACTCCTCAATAAGGAGGCGCTTCATGTCCTCCCAAGTGACAATGGAGGGGAGCTCAGGGGCCACAACTTCCTGGCATGTGGGATGGAGACAGGTGAGGATGTGTTCCTTATTGAGCTTGTTGGTAGCTCTACGCATTGCAGGTTTGTAAATGGTTAAAAAGGCGGCAATGGTAGAGGTTTTTGGATCAAATATTTGTTTGAAGGTTGGTTTGTAGTTCAGGTCAATAGACGAGGACAAGGACTGACTGTTTTCACCAGGGTTGAGGACGTTAATATGAGGGTTGTCTTCAAACTTGGATTCAGCAGCAGGTTATCAAGCCCAGAGGAGTCAAAGGCTTTCCTCTGGAGTGTCCAAGGTAGAGCTGTTCTGTCCACTAATATCCCTAGCAGTGGCAGCAGCAGTCCCAAATTTGTCAATCTTGATTTGTTGTACTGCCAAGGTGCCAGCAATCCTATTGACACAAGTAGCCAAAGAAGTGGCCTGAGCAACCAATGGGACAACTTGTCCATTTAGGATCTTGGTAAAGCAGGAGAGGGTTCGGACCTCTCTTTTCAGCACGTCTTGCCTATCAGCTACATCATTTGTCACTTTAGAAAGTTGATCTAGTGCATGTGTACAGTTGACCTGGGGTTGACCTTCCAGACCAGGGCAACAACCATGATTGTCATGAGCGGGAGTATAAATGACTTCACCTTCCTCTTCAGATTCAGATTCAGATGATAAATCCTCAGAGTTAGAGAGGCGCTGTCTTAAGTACTTGATTTCATCTTTTAAGGTAGCCACCTGATCAGTGAGGGGGGCAATACAAGGGTCAGGCATTGGATTGACTGGAGGGGGGTTCTGCACAGAAGCTTGACGTCAAGTGGTAGCCTTGAGTTTGGTGATGGCCTCCCATACCGTGGTTTTGAAATCAGATGGGGACTTGACAGGAGGAGCAGGAGGGGTCACCTCAATAGACACTACCCTGTCATCCACATAATTTTGCACCTGGTATAGAGTGTCACCTAGTGCAGCCTTATCCAGACCGTATTGATGCTGCAGATGGCGGCCCCAAGTATTGACATGAGCTTGTATCAATTTGAGTTGCAAGTTGACATGCTCTCTGAATTGATTAAGCTCACTAACCAGAGCCCTAAAGTCCTGACAATGGTTTAGCAGAAAGGCCTCAATTTGCTCATGCCACACTGCCTGATGTTTATCCAATTTGCATAGTCAATCCTTTATGTATCCAGGGAGCAAGGAACAAGGGGAGTTTAGGGAGGCAGTTAAGTACTTCTGTGACGCCAGTGAGTTGCGCTGGTTGTCAGAAATACAAGCAAAGAGACTGTGTGACCATTCTTGATAAGCCATAACTTGAGCATTGTTATTTGAGACAGCAGTGGCTAAAAAATCTAATAGTTGCTTCTGGGATCCTAAGGCAAGTTGGTGGTGAACTAGGGAAGGTTAGATGAACTGGTTGACTAACACACCAATAGTATCCATGGATTCCATCAAAGCAGAGGGGAGACCAAAGTCCAAAAGGAAGAAGTACAGGTCTTCAGAAGCGTACCTGGAACAGAGGCCAGGGATAGAGTGCATTGCCACTGTGCCAGAATGAAGAAGGGAGCAGGCAGCAGCACAAACTTGTTCATAGTTGAGAGAGAAAGCTGGAAGGGGGCCCACACAGGCCCAGGAGATAGAACCAATATCATAGGATTTGAGGGGACATCAGTGATGTCTTTTTCTAGAGGGGGACTAGAAACTTTAGGTTGATTAGGTACTTCAGAAACAAAGGGAGAAGGACCAGAGAATGCACATGGGAACAGAGTAACCAAGGGGCTTGCAGCCCCTGTAGTGAGCACCATTTTGTTGTGTTTGGCTCCAGGGAACAACATCCTGGAGGACACTGTGGGAAATCTTTATAACAAAAGATTTGAGGTTTGAAGCTAGCCTTGGGTTAGCCTTCAGGGCAAAATTAAGGGCATATACCTTAATTTCCTGGAAAACAAGATGTAAAATTCCTTTTGGTAGAAAGGACAGGAAAAATCTTGAAGATTATTAAAGCCAACACAAATGTGGATAAACTTGTCTTTATTAGAAGTAATGATTCTACTTTAAATAGTAGACAAGGGACAGTGATCACTCAATAGGAAGACAGAGTGGCTGAGGGGGTCAAGTTGGGATGAGGTCATACCAGGATCAATCACAGACAGGTACAATAATCTGGAATGGGTGGATATTGAATCAGACCCATTTGGGGAAGGCAAGGAATTTCCAAACTTGAAGGCAAACCCAGCCAAGTCTTTGCAACTATCAATATTCAAAGGCCACATCAAAATAGCATTAATTGTGCAATTTACAACAGTATTATTCAATAAAATATACTTCTCTTCTCTCTCATTTCCATATTTAAAACTTCCCCAAAAGGTGCTCCTCATCAATATATCTAAAATTGACTAAGTAATACCGCCTGGATCCTGGGCTCCTATTCCTTCCACAATATCAAGTGAGTATCTAGTCCAGGTTGCAAAGAACCCTTGGGTGACCAACTTCTGATGACCATGTTGATTAATAATTTTATATCTTATGACCCTTAAACTATGTCAATCTATCAACATTGGCTTACAAGGGGCGTATTCAACCTGCAAACTGGAGAAGCCATAACCCATTTTTGATCAACCTTTTGATTCAAATCTGTTAAATCAGACAGTTTTGTTAAAGGTTTTCTGGCTTTCTGAGCTTTTCTACTTGGCTGAATAATCCTCAGCATTATGGAACTTACTTTTACACATGGCTGATGGGACCTATTCTTGGCATTACACAGTGTTGAACACATAAAAAGTAAGCTCTAACTCCTTATTTCTAACTGTTTTGGTAGTGGTCACCTTTGTGGGCTTCCAAGTCAGTGCAGTATCACTATTGAAATCTCCTCTCCCATCTCCTTCCTGAGTAGGCACCTGGGTTGCACTAACTCTGTTCTTTGACCCGCGGGGGCAACCGCAACCGCAGCGCACAATGAATGCATTGGTACTATGTTGTTGTGTTCCTTTCATTTTAAGAATTTAATAAAGTATTAAATAAATTTCAATTAAGTTACTTCCTAATTTAATTTTTGCTTTTATCTAAATATGGATATTTAATTAGAGTTTTCCAAACCCAATATCCCAATTATAGATTTTTTATTTCTTAATTAGTTGTTTTTAGTTTTACCACACCTTTTTTAGAATACCCAAAATAATTTCCACTTGTTTCCCCAGATTTTACTGCCAAATTTAAACACCCATCACAATGCTTTTAAAATCTGAGTTTCATTTTGTGTTCTATTTTAGATATGTTGGTATCATTCTTGATCACAGTCCATTGCACACAACATTTGAGTGGTTTTATTTACATAGTGAGTTGCTACTGTGTTTTGTTTTTTGATTGAGTTTTGATTCACTGCACTTGGATGTGTTCTGTCACCAATTCAGATAGTAAACATATGTACAGTGAAGGCCAACTCATATCATTTTGTTTTTTTGCATGTATTTTGGATTGTTTTTTGAATATTCTTGCTTGGCACGTGAGCAATTTGTTACTGTGTTGACCCATTTTGTGCATTAACGCCAAAAATCCCTGTTAACAGAGTGTATATTTTAATCTGACAGTTGTAATTTGCTTAAATCTGAAATTATTTTATTTAAATCTGAGGTATTTTTAATTGTTGTCATAGCTTCTAAAACTACTGTACTAGTTTCATGGCCTGGGTTGCTTTCAGAAAAATCTTTAGTCAAAGAAAATGATCAAACCTGGAAGACTTGGTAAATGATGGAGGTCATTATCATTATATAGTTGCCATTAGTGACCCAAGAAAGTCACACTTCTATGTAAAAAACCACTTTCTCATTGAGCCTCAGTATGATCAGATATGCAAACACAAGCTTGTTGTAATCATAAGACAGGATAAGATAAACAAGAGAGTGTTTTTCAGTAGTGACCTTTATTAATTGGCTTGAAAAAGTAAGTTGGTGAAGCAGAGATACACCTGGGAAAGAGAAAAATGACACAAAAGCAGGAACTATTTTCTGATTCAACACTTTAGAAAAAAACAAGGGCTAATTTTTGTTGATCAAAGGCATCAAAAATTTGCTATATTTTAAAGTGCTGGTGTTGATACTGGAGATACTCTCTATTAGATAGCATTAACAGTATAAATTTTGTGATATCATATTAAACTCATGCAAAGTATAAATGCTCTGATTGCATTAATCAACAGAAAGTTTATTAAGTAATCTCAAGAGGGAAATTTTTCTAACTTACTCAGCTATACACTGCTGAAAAGTTGGCTCTAGGATTGACAGTGAATCTTGGTTGGCTGGCTGGTCACAATCCACCATTTTTTGGCACTGAAATTGTCTGATTGATTGCCTAAAGATGAAAACACATTAATTTCAGGTCTTGGCACATAAGCTAAACCTTCTAGTCTTTCAAAGAGTTTTTAGGTGTCAAAGCTTTTAACTTCTGAGAGTTTTGGTTAATAGAAATCATTTTTGGAGGTAAAAGTCACTTCTGAAAGTGCCTTCAGGTGCTAGCGTTTCCAGTGCATCAATTTTGTCATGCTAAAAATTGTGATATGAGTTAATAAACCCTTATTTTTGAGCCCAATTATTCAATTATAAAATTAAATATTTTCATTTTTTGTTTTTATATTATTAAGTTCTTTGCCAGGGTTATTACGGGCTTTGACAACCAGGAGATAAACAACATGCAAATTAGTCAGTTTTTAAACAAACAGAAAATATAAGTCAAAAAATTCAATTTCTACTTTGTTCATTCAAGCATCAAAAATCTACAATAGTTTATTTCCAGGCAGAGTTTGAAAATAAATAAGTTGAGAGCTAATCAAAACAAACTTCAGAAAGCCCAACTGAATACTATTAACAACCTGAACAAATTTTTTGATTTTTTGCAAATTATTTGCAGAATCTGTTTGACACTATCATCTATTCCTGTAGTGTTTCAGCTCACCAGTCATTGTGACATGTCCTGAGTCAAAACCAGGTGTCACCTGGAAGAGGTTGTCATTTTCCAGATGAGACAAATTTTTGGGTTGAGACTTGTACCTGGTTTGCATGGTGGCAAATTCCTCAAGTGTTTTTTCTATTACCAGGCAAGCATTTCCCCCCAAACACCTTGACCTCTGCTGAAGCCAATCTATCTTAAGACTGATATCAATTCTTGAAGAGTTTCTTGAACTCATATCTTATAAACTTCTTGCCTTTGTAAGCTATTTATAGGTTTTTAGACAATCTTTTTCACTCTTTGTCTGAACTTTTGCTGGTTACAAATCTCTGGCACTCTGGCAATAAATATTTCCTTTCCTGATCTAGAATAAAAAGTGTTATGTGATTTGCTTATTGAGTAATATTCACAATCAGGGATAATAAATGTGGGTCAAGAGTGCCTTTTATTGACTTCAGACAAAATATTACCCTATAATCTTCTGTAAAATAGCCTGCTTTGCAAAGTAAAAATTTTCAGGCTACCAAGTCTTGTATTCCTTGCTTGTCTTCTTGGACTCATTGTCCTTGGTCTTGTGGTCCTGCTCCACATCTTAGAGTCCTTATTCTATGCTTTGTGTCTCACTTCCAGGTCTATTATTCCTGCTCTATCTTGCTCTTGGCCTTGTGCTCCTTTCTGGTGATCCTGGGCTCCTGCTTTTATGTCTCCCTTGTTTCAGGATGTTTTTTTAAATATCTCCTTGTTTTCTAAGGTTTTTCTTTTTGACTTCTGAATTTTCAAGTCTTAAGCTATCCAGTTTATCTTTCTCTATAATAAATTAAACTTATGTTTTTACTCCAGCAAATAAGAGAATGTTTCCTGAAAATCTCCTTATTTTTAGGCCTTTTCTCTTCAGGTTATCTATGAAAAACATTGATCAAACAGGCTTTGGCCTGCATCCAAAATGTTTTTCTGGATAAACTTCTCCTAACCCTGTGTTAAGGAGCGCCTTTTGGGGAAGCTTCAAATATGGAATTAAGAAAAAAGACAAGTATATTTTATTACATAATACTTTAGACTTATATAGACTTGACTGTGGCGGGGATTTAATTAGATCAAACCTAGAGGTTGGTCATGTGCTGGATGGGTCCAAGCCACTGGATACTTGGACAGTCAGGTGATATTGCTTGGCTACCATTCTTGGTATGTCAAACAGTATATTGGAAGGGGACTAAATTGGGTTATGACTGGATATTAAGTAGGTTGGCAGTAGCCAGAATGCTTGTACATCCAGACCCTTGACACTGTGGAAATTGTGGAGCTACAATCAATTTGTAGTATTCTGCTTGGCTAACTAAAGCTGGAGGCAAGGGATGGCTCCGTCATAGGCTATCCTAAGGGCTACCACCATGACTTGTTTCAAGTCAGGGGTACCCAAAGGGTAGTCCACTAGGTGGGGACCACTCCCAAGGCTCATTACATTAGGGACAATAGGCAGGTTGATGATGTCTTTCTCAATAAAAGGACTGGTAATTTTGGGCAAAGTCAGCTCTTTTATGGGCAGAGTCAAAGGTCCTGAAAACATTGTTGCAAAAGGGGTAACCAAGGGGCTTACAGCCCCTGTAGTGAGCACCATTTTTGTTGTGATCTGAAATGCGGCACAGAGTCACAACAAGAAATCCTAACCTTAGGATTGGATTTGTACTAAGTCTTGGTTAGAATGGCAGGGAAGGCTATGTGATTACCTTGTGCCCCTGAATGAATAATATCTGCTAGATGTGGCTAGAGAGGCGCCAAAGTACATGGAGACACAAAGACAAAAATGTGAATATAACTTAATTTTATTGGAAAATAGGAAATGTAATATATAGTGGTAGACAATACTGATAAGGAGCGCCTTTTGGGGAAGCTTCAAATATAGAATTAGGAGAGAAGAGAAGTATCTTTTATTAGATAATATTTTAGACTTAAATAGATTGGGCTGTGGCAGAAATTTAGACGGATCAAACATAGGGGTTAATCATGTGCTAGATGGGTTTGAGCCACTGGATACTTGGATTGTCATGTGATATTGCTTGGTTATCATTCTCAGTATGTTGAACGGTATATTGGAAGGGGACCAAATTGGGTAATGGCTGGATGTTAAGTAGGTTGGCGGTAGCCAGAATGCCTGTATATCCAGACCCTTGACACCCCCCTTAAGGGGTTACTCTGGTGCATCAGGAGGGGGCTTTGTCTTAATGGCTGCCGCCTGATGCTCCTGGAGCTGTTTTTTAGTTGGAACCAGTCTGGTCAAGTGTTCTCCTTTACTGAGTGGAGACGGTTTCTGTGGTATTTCTTGATATTTGAGTTTTGGCACTTTGGAATTTCACTAGGTAAGTGTTGTGCTCTGGTCTGTATTTGATGACTCTTCCTGGTCCCCTGTGTACTGAGTCTATTTTCTTTCTGTTTCCAGCTAGAACCCAGACAGAAGAGTCAATGGGAAGTGGTTCCTCTGTGGAGGTTACCTTTTGTGTTTTGAGTCTCTTTATTTCTGCTTTTTTTAGCTTTGAGGCAGATGTGTTGTAGATTTGGTACTTGTTCTACTGTGAGGGGTTTCCCTGGGGGGATCTTTATGTATGGCTGCTTGTTGAAGGTAATTATTTCTGGTTTTTATCTGTAGGTTAGCTAAAATGGTGAATAGCCTATTCCTTGATTAGTGCAGACTCTGGATATTAATAATGCATGTTTCATGTATAGTGGTCATGTGTCTTTGGCTTTGCCATCCATTATTTTCTCTAGGGTCCTGATCAGGCTGCTGTTGAGGCGTTCCACTCTACTGTTGGCCTGTGGTCTGTATGGAGAGGTTGTGAAATGTTTAATGTTTTTGGATTCTAAGTTGACGTTTACTACATGACTGTTACAGTAGAAAATCAAAAGGAAGGGATAGTGCGTCCACTTAAAACCAGAAACCAGCAAAAGCTGCAGCCAAACCCTTGAAAGAAATAGACAACTTAAATGCTGTCATAGACAAAAATGGGTCAAAGCTGGGGTTGCCCAAATAGCCCTGGAAAATCTGGTCCTGCCTCATTTTCCCCCAAATAATTATGACAAGAAAATAATGTTATACTTTATTTGGGGATGGCAGCGCTTGACCTGCTGGTTGCCAGAATTTTTTGAATTATGACAACATTGACTCAAATTCAAATGCAGGACCTCCAACTGCTGAAAATATTCTTGCCAGCCAATCAGATGCCATAGAACCCCCTCCTCTCCCATCCTGATTTCCCTTAAGACTTCCCCATTCCCCTCTAGAGACTTGTTTCTAGATAACTTAATTTACCTCAAAATAAAAAGAAAGTTTATCCCAAAATGATGGCTCATTTGGGGCTGTTTGCCCCTATCCTCAAAAGACTAGCCTCTGTGGCTGTCAAGGTTGCCATCAATTCCATGGCAGCAACCTGGCCTGCGCTGAACTTGTTGATGCCCTCTAATTCTCTCTCAAATTTACCCCTAAAAATCATTTGCCTACTGACAATTTCTCTCTCAATCTTCTGTTACACCACCATTGGATCCAAGATGCTGAAGCCGTCCTCCCAATTTGGTTCCTGCTTGTCAAGCAACTTACAATCTGTTTATTATATCCTAATCTTATATCCTTGAATCATGCCACATACCACTTTGCTCTAACAGTGGCCTGATAAATCTGTTGCTCCATCAGTTATGATGTAGTCTGGAGTGCCATGATTGGCTATGAATGCTTTGTTAATGAAACAGTTGATGGTTTCTGTTTTGTGGTCCTTTGTTGCCCAGCAGATGGGCCAGCATGTGGAAAAGTCAATGGCTACAATTAGGAAACATTGGTTTGTTTTTGTTTCTGAGAAGGGGCCCACTATGTCTAGCCCCCAAACCTTGAATGGCTCAGGGTCTGGTACTGGGTGGACCATTGGCTAGGGAGCCTTTGTGCTGGTGTATTTCTTGCACACTGTGCACTTTTTCAGAACATCAACTATATCCTGTTTGAGGTTGGGCCACCATACTATCTCTTTTAATGTGAGGTATAGGTTGTTAGCCTTTGTATGTCCTAGTAGGCAGTGATGTCTTAATATGGTGTCAACTCTTTGTGCAAGTGGGATGTACGGGACATGTTTGTCATAATTAATTTGGTATACTATGCCATTTGATAAATGGAAATACTTTTTCCTTAATAATGTATTGTGGGTCAGTTGATGTGTTGAGGGGTCTTTCCCTTTGGTTTTATTCTCAGTGCTCTATAGTTTTGACCAGTCAGGGTCCAGGTGGTCTGGGTAATTCTCTCTAGGCTGACATAGTCTAGAGAGAGCATCAGCTGTGACCATCTCTCCCCCTTTTTGTATTGGATATCCAAATTAAGCTGTTCCAGCAGAGACATCCATTTGGCTTGTCTCCGTGTGAGTTTGTTATGAGCTTTGAAATAGATTAAGGATTTATGGTCAGTTAGTACTTGGACGTTTAAATGTCCTTCCAAGTAACATCTCCATTTCTTGCAAGTGTGGTATATTGCTAGCAATTCCTTATTGTGTGTTGGGTATCTCTGCTTAGTGTTGATCAGTTTTCTCCTTTCATAACATACTGGCAAGAAGTCCTGCTGCCCTGGCTGAGGGATACATAGGACTGTACCAATGGAGGTGTCACTGGCATCTGACTTGAGCTTGTAGCGCCTGTTGTTATTAGGGTATTGCAAGATTGGTGCTTTGATCAAAGCTTGTTTTAATAATTGGAAATTCTTGTCACATTCTGGTGTCCAGATGATTTTTTGGCATTACCCTTGGTTAAGTCATTGATTGGTGCAGTTAGTTTTCCGCAGTCTTTGATGTATTTCCTTAGGTAAGCTACCATTCTGAGAAAGCATCTAACTTGTTTAACAGTGGTGGGGTATTGCATGTTATTTATGGCTTTTATTTTGACAGATCTGCTTTGATGCCACTTTCAGAGACAATGTGGCCCAAGAGCAGGAGTTTCTTTTCCATAAATTGGCACTTACTTGGTTTTGCATAAAGTTTGTGCTTTGCAAGTTGATTGTGTCTCACAAACATGCGTGAGGTGTCCCTCTTTTGTTTTTGAGAATATGATGATATTGTCAAGGTAGCATAATGTGTTTGAGAGGCCATTTGGCGCTTGGTTTATCATGGTAACAAACGTTACAGGAGTGTTGGTCATCCCAAAGTTCATTACCCTACATTCAAAGGATCCAAATTGTGTACCAAACGCAGTTTTGGTATGTCCTTTTCCTTACTCCAACTTGGTTGTAACCTGAAGTGAGGTCAATTTTGGAGAAAAATTTGGCTCCTGAGAGTCTTGCAAAAATACTGTCTATAAGTGAAAGAGGGTATTTATTCTTTACTTTTCTTGCATTTAGTGCTCTGTAGTCAGTTACTAGACGCAGAGTGCCTTCCTTTTTCTTTACAAAGAATACTGCTGCCCCCCATGAGGATTCAGATGGGCAAATGAATCCTTTTGCTAGATTGTCCTCAATGTGTTTTTTGAGGGTTTGGGTCCCCATGGGCGAGAGTCTGTAGAGGGGTGCAGGTTTAGGCCTGGCTTTACATAGATCAATGCCATGTTTGACCTCCCATTTGGGAGGTAACTTGGTGAGCTCTTTGAATACATGGGTAAATATATTTAGGAGAGCCGCAAGTTCTGGGAGTTAGATCTTGGTTGTTTGCATGTTATTGAATTCAGTTTACCTCATTATGTGGAAGATACTGTCTTTGATTAGATGTTCTGTGTCATCTTGGTTTATGACCTGGAATAATACTGTGTCTCTTAAAATGAGATTGTTGGGTTCTATGAAGATGTTAAAATTGACTCTGTTGTGTTTGATGGTCATGGTTTTTTATTTTCCAACAAACACTGGGGTTTAATCAGGTGAACCAGTCCATGCTTGCTAAGATGTTGTAGTTTATGTTGTTCATGACAAGTCCTTTGATGGATGTTTGTATGCCTTGGAGGTCAATTCTGAAGGGAGTTTTTTGCGTTTCAGTAGAACCTTTGATTTATCTGCCATTTTGGTGTATTTAAAGTTGAATTTGACAACTGGTATTTTATACTTAGTTAAAAAAGATTTGATGACCATAGTGTGTTGTGCACCAGAGTTAAATAAAGTTTTATGTGTATGTGATTTGTAAGTGCATGGATAGACAAGAAGTTGTGAGTGATCTTTAATTTTTACGTTCATAAAAATGGAGGATTGCGGGAAACGTGGGATGCAAGCGGCAAAGTTTGTGCCTTGGTACAATTTCTTGTCAAGTTGGGGGGAGACAGGGGCATTTAAGCCTGTTCCCCCTCCTCTTTTCCCTATTTCTCTGTTTTGAGACCTCTAAGGTCAGAAAATGTGTGGTCAGATTCATAGCAGCTTGCTATTTCAGCATTGTTAACTTTGGTGGTGTCCTTTTTTTTGGGACAGGAGCAGTTTTTGCTTTGGCTACAAAGGCCATTGTTGCAATTGGAGTTGTTGTTGCTATGGTTGGTGTTTTTGTGTTTGTTGCCATTGGAGTTTTCTCTGCCATTGCTGTTTGAGGAGCAATTGCCGTTGCTTGTATCATATTACATGTTTTTGCGTTTTTCTGCGCACTTGGCTTCTGCAATAAGCGTGGGCATGGAGTTGTTGGCCTCTGAGCAGATGAGGACAGCAACAGAGGGTTTCATTCTGTTGATGAATGAGGCTCTGGTATTTACGTTATCAGATTGTGCTGGGCTTTGAATTTTGCAATGTATTTCCTCAAATTTGTTGGCATAAGCTGTGATATGGTCTTCTGAGGAAGATCACTGAGCTGTATTTAATATCTTGGAGGGATTTGGTGACGCAGAAATTTTGGGTGATGTCCACTTTGAACTCTTCCTAGTTGTCAAGCTGTTCTTCAGTTTTTGAGCCAACCCAGGTGGCAAACCAGTTAGCTGCAGCCTCATATAAGCGCTTGCTGGCTTCCTGGACCCATTTTTTGTGGGGGATGCAGCTGGCGCAGAGTTTAGCGGCTGAGTGGTCTAGCCAGTTGATGACATTTTCTTTGTTTTTACCAAAGAACTTGTTGATGCCAATGTACTTGGTGTTGGTAACTTCACCTTTGATAGGTGGTATTGCGTTTGTTTGTGGTTGGAGAGAGCAACTGTATTGAATTATCTTGGTGCATGCTTTGGGCATGACCAGGCCTTTTAATATGGTTCATCCACTAGGTATATCTTTGTTGATGTCGTGGGCGCAGAAGTACGTTTTCCAGGTCTCCTGGGATGTGGCCTGGTTGAGTACGTGAGCAAAGGTGGGCGGGTTTTGGTCAGTCATTTTCTCTTTCATCAGCATGGTTAAAAAACCGTAGGTGCTACCAGTGATGAGGAGCGCCTTTTGGGGAGTTTCAAATAGGGAAATGAGAGAGAAGAGAAGTATATTTTATTGACTAATACTTTAGGCTTATATAGCTTTAGCTGTGGCAGAGATTTAGTTGGATCAAACCCAGGGATTGGTAATGTGCGGGATGGTTTTGAGTCACTGGATACTTGGACAGTCAGGTGATATTGCTTGGTTACTATTCTTGGTATGTCAAACAGTATATTGGAAGAGCACCAAATGGGCATTGGCTGGATGTTAAGAAGGTTGGTGGTAGCCAGAATGCCTGTACATTCAGACCCTTGACAATACCGCAAAACACTACCAGGACGGTAGGATCACTTGCCACAAGCATGAGTGGGGCAAGTGAGTTGTGCAGGATCAGAAAACTGAACAATTGTATTTCCCAATTCAGAGCCAGCCTCATTTCAAAGGGCAAAAGCAAAAGAGAGAGAGTTGTCCTCAAAATAACCCAAAAAATGCAAAATCAAAACATGGTAAATGGTGGCATTCACAACACCAGGGCAGTTTGAATTTTCCCACGCCTGCTCTCTTGGTTGGTTGGGGTTTAAATCCCCCAGAAGGCTTTGGCGTGCTGGCCCTTACAGAAACGGCATAAGAAAACTCTGAGGACAAAGGCTGGAATTTTGCCAAGGTATTAAAAAGAGCGTGAAGCAAACAACAGACAGTTTTGAGTTTTTCCAAGGAGGAAAAAATGTGAGAAAACATAAAGAAAAATTTAAAAAAATTAGGTACAAAAATTTATTAAGTAAAACATAGATGAAAAAGCTTAAATCAATCTGGTAAAATATGACAGGATTAACAGGAAGCCCGTTCAAAAAGCAAAACCATGGTTTTTCTGGAGCAAGAGAACAACAGTTTAAACCAGGTATCAAGGGTCTGGATGTACAAGCATTCTGGCTACCGCCAACTTACTTAACATCCAGCCATTGCCCAATTTGGTCCCCTTCCAATATACCGTTCAATATATCAAGAATGGTAACCAAGCAATATCACCTGACCGTCCAAGTATCCAGTGGCTCAAACCCATCTAGCACATTACCAACTCCTAGGTTTGATCCAACTAAATATCTGCCACAGCTAAAGCTATATAAGTCTAAAGTATTATCCAATAAAATATATTTCTCTTCTTCCTTAATTTCATATTTGAAACTTCCCCAAAAGGCGCTTCTTAACACTGGTAGCAGTTACGGTTTTTTGACCACGCCCATGAGAGAGAAAATGACTGACCAAAACTCACCCACCTTTGCTCACATACTCAACCAGGCCACATCCCAGGAGACCTGGAAAACGTACTTCTGCACCCACAACATCACCAAAGATATACCTAGTGGATGCACCGTATTCAAAGGTCTGGTCATGCCTAAAGCATGCGCCAAGATAATTCAAAACAGTTGCTCTCTTCAACCACAAACAAACACACAACTACCTATCACAGGTGAAGTTACCACCACAAATACATTGGTATCAACAAGTTCTTTGGTAAAAACAAAGAAAATGTCATCAACTGGCTAGACCACTCAGCTGCAAAACTCTGCGCCAGCTGCATTCCCTATGAGAAATGGGTCCAGGAAGCCGCAAGCGCCTGTACGAGGCCACAGCTAACTGGTTTGCTACCTGGGTTGGCTCACAAACTGACAACCAGCTTACAACTGGGAAGAGTTCAAAGCAGACATAACACAATTTCCGCATCACCAAATCCCTCCAAGACATTGCAATACAGCTCAGTGATCTTCCTCAGAAGACCATATCACAGCTTATGCCAACAAATTTGAGGAAATACATTGCAAAATTCAAAGCCCAGCACAATCTGATAACGTAAATACCAGAGCCTCATTCATCAACAGAATGAAACCCTCTGTTGCTGCCCTCATCTGTCCAGAGGCAAATACCTCCATGCTGTTCTCATTGCAGAAGCCAAGCATGCTGAAAAACGCGCAAACATGGAATATGCTGCACGTAACAGCAATTGCTCCTCAAACAACAATGGCAGGGAAAACTTCAATGGCAATAAACGCCAAAATACCAACCATAACAACAACAACTCCAATTTCAACAATAGCAATCACAGCCAAAGAGCAAACCGCTCCTGTCCCAAGAAAAAGGACACTGCCAAAGTTAAAATGCCAAAGTAGCAACCCACTATGAATCTGAACCCACATTCTCTGACCTCAAAGGTCTCAAAACAGAGGAACAGGGAAAAGAGGAGAGGGACAGGCTTAAGTGCCCCTGTCTCCCCCCAACTTGATAAGAAATTGTACCAAGACACAAACTTTGCTACTAACATTCCCTGTGTCTTGCAGTCCTCCATTTTTATGAATGTAAAAATTAAAGATTGCTCACAACTTCTTGTCTACCCATGCACTTACAAATTATATACACATAAAATTTTATTTGGCTCTGGTGTACAACACACCATGGTAAGTAAATCATTTATAACCAAATAAAAAATACCAGTTTTCAAATCCAACTTCAAATACACCAGAATGGCAGATAAATCAAAGGTTAATATAAAGAAGAAACAACTCCCTTCAGAATTGACCTCCAAGGCATACAAACGTCTATCAAAGGACTTGTCATGAACAACATAAACTACAATATTGTAGCAGGCATGGACTGGTTCACCCAAGTGAACCCCAGCATATTTTGGAAAACAAAAACCATGACCATCAAACACAACAGAGTCAATTTTAACATCCTCAAAGAATCCAATGACCTCATTCTAAAAGACACAGTATTTGTCCAGGTCATAAACCAAGATGACTCAGAACATCTAACCAAAGATATTCCCCTCCACATAATGAGGTACACTGAGTTCAATAACATACAAACAACCAAGATCCAATGCCCAGAACTTGCAGCACTCCTAAATAAATACACTCACTATTCAAAGAGGAATTCACCAAGCTACCCCCCAAACAGGAGGTCAAATATGGCATTGAATTATGTAAAGTCATGCCTAAACCTGCACCCCTCTACAGACTCTCGCCCATGGAGACCCAAACCCTCAAAACACACATTATGGACAAGTTAGATAAAGGCTTCATCCGCCAGTCTGGATCCCCATGGTGGGCAGCAGTATTCTTTGTAAAGAAAAGGAAGGCACTCTACGTCTAGTAACTGACTATAGAGCTCATAATGCAAGCACAGTAAAGAATAAAACCCTCTTTCACTTATAGAGGATCTGTTTGCAAGACTCTCAGGTGCCTAATTTTTCTCCAAAATTAACCTTACCTCAGGTTACAACCTGATTGAAGTAAAGAAAAAGGACATACCAAAAACTGTGTTCTGTATGCAATTTGGATCCTTTGAATGTAGAGTAATGAACTTTGGGATGACCAATGCTCCTGCAACATTTCTTACCATGATAAACCAAGCACTAAACAGTCTCTCAAATACATTTGCTACCTTGACAATATCATGATATTCTCAAAAACCAAGAAGGAACACCTCACACATGTCTGTAAGACACTTGATCAACTTGCAAAGCACAAACTTTATGCAGAACTAAGTTAGTGCCAATTTATGAGAAAGGAACTCCTGTTCTTGGGCCACATTGTCTCTGAAAGTGGCATCAAAGCAGATCAAGACAATTTTAAAGCCATAAATAACATGCAACACCCACCTCTGTTAAACAAGTTAGATGCTTTCTTGGTATGATAGCTTACCTAAGGAAATAATCAAAGACTTTGGAAAACTAACCACACCAATCAATGACTTAACCAAGGGTAATGCCAAAAAGAAAAGTCATCTGGACTCCAGAATGTGACAAGAATATCTATTCATTAAAACAAGCTCTGATTAAAGCACCAATCCTGCAATACCCTACTTTAATTGGGTGCTACAAGCTCAAGTCAGATGCTAGCAACACCGCCATTTGCACAGTCCTGCGCATCTGCCAGTCAGGGCAGCAAGACTTCCTGCCATTATATTACGGAAGCAAAATACTAACTAATACTTAGTAGAGATACCCAATATACAATAAGGAAATGCTACCAATATACCACCTGAAGACAAGGAAGTTGTCTCTTGCCCTTACCTCACCCAAGCCAAGAGATCTCCTGTGCTTGCCATATCTTCCAAAGAAGCTGCTAAGGTTGCTGATGATGTGTTCAAAAATGTCTCTGTCTCACTCCCTCTCCAGAAAGTCTATAAGGAGTTCTTGGGCCTAAGATGCATGATCAAAAATTGTGACAAAGAACTAGCAGAATCCCAAGACATTCTGGCTGTCCTCTTACCCTTTGGTCATACTGCCACTTGTGTGGAAATATCCATCCAAAAGGTGAAAATTAAGGCTGTCTTAGACACAGGTTCCCCTGTTGATGTTGTTTCTTTGAATCTTGTCAAGAAGCTCAAACTTGCCCCAACCTTAGCTATCATTAATTGTATGGCACAGCTGGGCTTTCCATGACTTGCACTATAGGAGCTGTTCTGCTCTGCCCATGCAATTTGGCAAGCTACTCTTGGCTGTGCCTGCTGTTGTCTTGGAGAATGAGAGCTACAACCTCCTAGTTGGTACTCAACTCCTTAGGGAATATAATGGAATAATCAAATTAAAGGATTTCTACCTTTTTATCTTAAGGTATGAGGTCCCTTTGATATTTGAAGAGCCAGTTAAAGCTCCTGGGAAGCGCCTCAAGACATGTTCCTTGGAATATCCCACTGGTGTTTTCAATTTAAAATACTGTACCCATTCCTCTAACATGAAGTGCCCTCCCATGGCTTGTCCTGCGTCTGAGGGGATTCCTCTCTTGGCCTCTTCTGCTGTGACTATTCCTCCTGAATCTCAGGCTATCCTAGACTCCCAAATATTTTATGAGCTACCTGAGCGTACATTCTAGAGTTGTAATCTCCTCCCTTGCTAGGACGCAACAAACGCTATCTCTGTCCAGGAATCTTGGGTGTCTCTCATAAAGACCCTGTTCAATTGCTGGTTGCTAACTTGACTGCTCTCCTCATACATGTGTCTAGAGGCCAGGTTGTTGGCTATGTCAGGTTGTTGAATGCTCCTGATGTTCTATCACTACATCCCTTTAGTACATTCCAGGACTTTAAATTACCTGAGGATGAGCCACAAGTCCTATCATTGTTCACTACTCAAGACTTCCTGCAGCTATCTCCAGTTCTACAGAAAGAAGTGCTTGACCTACTGGATCAGTTTTTGGATATTTTTGCTAAGAATAGCATGGATTATGGTTTAGCCAAAGGTGCCATTCACCAGATTGATACTGGTGATGCTCCCTGCTTTTGCGCTAAACCCTACTGCTGCAGTTGAGTAGAGGATGCTCATGTGTCTAAAGAGCTCAAGCAACTTCTAGATGCTGGACTGTGTGCTTCTTCCCAAAGTACATGGGCCTCCCCCTTACTCATACTGAAAAAGAAGGATGGGGGTCATTGTATTGTGATAGACTACTGACACTTGAATTCCTTAACCAAAAAGGACTCCTACCTGTTACCATGCATTGACAATGCTCTTTGCCGCCTTGGGGGCTCTAAATTCTTCTTTGCCATGGATCTGGCTTCTGGTTACTGGTAATTTGATTTCTCCCCTGATGATAGACAGAAGGCTGCACTCATCACTTCCAAAAGATTGTTTGAGCCTACACAAATGCTGCAAGGGCTCTGCAATGCTCCAGCTACTTTCCAACAAGCCATCAACTCCATCCTCCATGATTTGAAGCTCTCATGTTTTTTAGTGTACTTAGATGATATAACTGTCTTCAGTGCTACCTTCAACAATCACCTGTCTCATCTCAAGGAGGTGCTCCTAAAGATTTGTAAAGCTGGATTTAAGTTAAAGCCATCTAAGTGTGCCTTCTTCAAGGAACACCTTGGATTCTTGGGGCATGAGGTGAGTCAGACAGGAATTTGCCCCATGACTAAAAAAAGTTAAGGACATTGAAAAAATTCTTCTGTCCACCAACCTGCAAGAAGTTCAAGTCTTTCTGGGCATGATGGAAAACTATAGACAGTTCATCCCCAATTTTGCTGACACTAGCAAACCCTTGGTCCAGCTGCTGCATAACGTCTCCTTTGAATGGACTGCCAGCCAACAACAAGCCTTTGAAACCCTTAAACAAAAACTCAAAGAGGCTCTCATCCTAGTATATCCTGATTATAATAAGGAATTTATCCTATATACTGATGCTAGTGATCTGGCTATTGGGGCTATCTTGGGTCAACTGGACAATGAAGGTGTGGATCACCTGGTAGCCTATACCTCTTGTGTCCTGAATAAGCATGAGAAATTTTACAGTGTGACCAAGAAGGAGTGCCTTGCCTTGCTGCATGCTGTCAAGCAGTTCTGCCATTACGTGTATGGCATATGTTTCAATGTGGTTACTGAAAATGCTTTGCTCAAATGGCTACAGCAACTCAAGGAACCAGAAGGACAACTAGCTAGATGGGCTCTCTGACTGCAAGGGTATGACTTCACTGTGTTACACCACCCTGGGATTCAACATCAAAATGCTGATGAACTGTCCAGAATGCCCATCCTTGCTCTACACTCTGATGAAGCTGAACGGTTGTATGAACTAATTGGATACCCTTTATCATGGAAAGCAAGACAGAGGAAGTTCAAGTTGCCCTTTCTAAATTATCCAAAGACATGCTTATTTGTGACATCAGCTTTTCAAGAAAGTACAAGACCACTACTTTCCCTATGTAAGGCCTAGTCTTTGCCTTTTGTTGATGCTTCAAGCTCATAAAGAGACGGGACACAGAGGAGTTGCCAAGACCCATGCCTGGCTCCAGAAGAATTACTTCTGGGAAAATCTTTGCTTGCTGATCCCAGATGTTATTGTTAGTTGCCATGACTGCCAAATCCAACAACCTAAAGCCACTGCTAATGAGTTCAAACTAGTTTTCTCTAAAAACGCATTTCACACTGTCAGTATTGATGCTGTTGGGCCTCTCTCTTGCTCCTGCTCTGGTTGCCTCTTTATCATAATTGCTGTTGATCATTTTAGCAGTTGGGTAGAAGCTCGCCCTACTAAAGACATCACTGCCAAGACAGCTGCCACCATTATGCTGCAAGATGTATTTTTCTGCCACAGTTGCCCTCAAGTGATGTTGTCTGAAAATGGGACTAACTTTGACACCAAGTTAGTGACCTCTGTTGTTGAAGCCTTGGGGTCTCACCAGTCTTTCTCTGCCCCTTATAATCCTTCCACCAATGGGGCAGTTGAGTGCGCAAACTCAACTCTGGTTTCTATCATGAGGAAACTCACTTTTTCTGATGCCGCCAACTGGGATTTATACTTACCTGCTGCTCTCTTTGCCTATTGCCTTAGCAAACATTGTGTCACTGGGTATTCCCCTTTTTCTATGATGTATAGTTGTAAAGCCACTACCCTGTTGCTATTGGGGCCCCCTACTCTCCTCTGATAAGGCCATGAACCCTAATGAACATATCAAGGATCTAGTTAACTAAATCATTGATATCCAAGCTTCTGCCTACACGTCTGTCTATAAGACCAAGCTGCTAGAGCTCTCTCCTGACAATGCTGGGAGGTCCTCCCTGCCTGAGTTCAATATTGGGGACCATGTTCTCTACTATCAACATAGAGTGGGAGGACAAGCTAATAAGATAGACTTGTTGTGGATTGGGCCCTTTAAAGTGATTTTAAACAAGGGTTGTAGTATACAGTAAAGCTTCTCTCCAGTGGTTGACCTTTTGCTTGTGTTTATGCTAAGTTCCTCCGTAAGTATCACCCCCTAAGGCTAATCTAAAGGGGGCAATGTTGTGAATGCTGCCATTCACCATGTTTTGATTTTGCATTTGTTGGGTTATTTCAAGGACAAATCTCTCTTTTTGCTTTCACCCTTCAAAATGAGGCTGGCTCTAAATTGGAAAATATAATTGTTCAGTTTTCTGATCCTGCGCAACTTACTTGCCCCACTTATTCTTGTGTTAATTGATCCTACTGTCCTGTTAGTGTTTTGTGGTAAAGCTACACAGTATATATTCCATTTTACTTTCATCAATAAAAATTAATTTCCATTCATATTTTTGTCTTTGTGTCTCCACATACTTTGGCGCCTCTCTAGACATGTCTAGCAGATATTATTCATTCAGGGCCACAAGGTAATTGCATAGCCTTACCTGTCATTCTAACCAAGACTTAGTAAAAATCCAATCCTAAGGTTAGGATTTCCAGTTGTGACTCTGTGCTGCGCCTCAGATCATAACACCTGGACTATTTGGGCAGTTTGAATCAGCCAGGGAATGGGTCCCATCCTGGGGCCAGTTTAAATACTGGCCCAGGAGAGCTTGCAGCTCCCAACGGCATTGTAGCACCCAGCCCCAATGATATAATTGGGCTGGGTGCATCCAATGCCACCCTCAATCAGATCTGCTGAAGTGCCATGGCTCATACCA
The DNA here is from genome assembly GCA_014839935.2 of Entomophthora muscae. NCBI lineage: Eukaryota > Fungi > Entomophthoromycota > Entomophthoromycetes > Entomophthorales > Entomophthoraceae > Entomophthora > Entomophthora muscae. The sequence continues at coordinate 18,476 of QTSX02001537.1, read as the reverse complement.
GAATCCAGCTGGACTCCTGCAGGGGAGGCAGGCCAGGCCTGGAAGGCCAAGTACACAATAGGCGCAATCCTGACCAGATAGTTGACTGCAGTAGCTAGGGATTGCCAATTCTCAGTATGGGGCATGGCCTGATTGGCCAGCCCCAATACTGTGATATAGACAAAATTCAACTTACTAAAGTCCTGGGCAGGAGGCACAGTTGGTAAGGGGGAGTAGGAGGAATCTCCAGCATGGAGGGCAAAATGATCACTCTTGATGACCAGGAGGAGTAAATACGCAAGGTTGTAAAGTTTAGTGGAGTTGTAAATAAATGTAAACAGAATAATTATAATGGTGCAAAAGTATAGAGATCTTGCAAGAGAATAAGGAATCCTGAGCATAAAGATGTTTAATTTCAAGATGTCAACAAAGAAAAGGGGATGCCAGTGTTCCCAGCTATTGCAAATTCACTGCCACCCCTGGCATTAGATTGCACAATCTTCCCCTGCCGCATCAAAAAAAGTCTAAAAACCCCAGCCAAACCCCTTAATTCTTTAGAGGATTTGACACACACAGTTGATAAGAGGTTTGTGCTGGTCTACCCTGCGGATTCATTGCCTTTGGTTGCCCCCTCCTGGGAAAAAAGTTTGTCAATTTGGACTACCTGATGGCTTGATGTCACCCACATTTAAAAACTATTAGAACCAACCAATCAAATGTTGCCACATCAACAATCAAAAACTCAAGTGAACTTCAAATACATAGGACTTCTTCTAGCCAATCAAATGGGTCCGCGGAAATTAGGTTAAAACATTCCAGTCCCCCTGGTCCTGTCCAACAAAATATTTTCTCCAGCTAATTGGATTCAGTTTCAAAGGTCATGTGATTCATCCCCTTTGCAATCCTCTCCCTTTAACACAACAAGGGGACCTTCAGTCCCCTGCTTGTCTATTTTCCAATAATATTAAAAGTTTGGAGCTTATTGCACTTAAATTTAATTTCTTGCTTGTTTTAAACCCTGTTTGGAGTTTCTACAGCCTAAAGATTGAATTGTTAGTTGTTCTTCTAAAGCTTACCTTGTGTCTGCCAGTTTTGAACCCAGCATCTCCTCTGGGACCTTCTACAAGAGTTTTAACGCTTAGTTGTTGTCTTCTCTGCTTTTGCTTTCAAAACCAGTGTTTGAACTTGAAAATTTCAATTAATCTTTAATATAATTTCTATTATTATTTTGGATTTTTCTTTAAAGTTTTTATTTTCAAACCTGCTTTTGCTTTCTGAAATTACCAAGGCATCTGAGATCACTGTAAAGCTCACCAGGCCTACTCTGTTGCTCCTTTTGCCCTTCTGTTTAAGGTTACCCTGCCAAGACATTTTTTTAGTGCCATTTTTCTTGGAAAGCTTGTCAATCTCTTCCAAATTTTGTGGAGATTATTTCTATGATACTTCCAGTCATCAAGTTTGTTGTGGTTTCCTTGGCTCTGTTCCTGCTGCTCTTGTAGTCTACCTTCCCAGACTTGTGGGGGAAAATCTTCTTTTCTGCCCAGCTTGTGGGCAAAAATCCTTCTAGTCTCTGGGATCTTCCCAGTGGTCTTCTTTTTTCTGGAGAGGCCGTGGTCAAGAGCCTGACGTGCAATGACTTGGATCTGGGTATTGTTGATCACACCTTGCCTGCCTCTGAGAGGGATGTGTCTTTCATACCTCCTCTCCCCAGTTTGGCCCAGAGCAATTGAGTACCACTTGTGGCCCCTGAGGTGTCCCCTCCTGCTCCCACCTGCACTCCTTGGCTACTCACCGGACTGATGTTGGTGGGCTTGAACACTTATTTTCCTCAAATGTCCCCAGTGTCCTCCTTGTGGTCCCCTCTTTGATTGGCCATCCCAGTCCTCCACTAGGCGGCATCCTGGTGTTTTGTTTTGCCAGGATGGGAGCCAAACTTAGTTAGTTTAGCCCCCCTCTCTCACAGCTATATCCTGCTGGGAAACTACAATTTGCTTACTGGCAACTTCTTATTGGCTGTCAATGGATTATTATTAATCTGGGTTTCATTGGTGACTCCTGATTTTTCAGTTAGATGGATACTTTCATTATTTTTGCCCTTGGGAAGCTGGCAGTGGGATTTTGGGCCATTTGGCAAGCCAAGTTCCCAACTCTGGGTTTCAGATAGTGTGAGCCAATTAAATCTTTTCCACTTGGCTTTGGAAGGATTTTCAATTGTTTCCAGGCTTGGCATTGATCAGGGTTCAATTCTCCACTTAGAATTAAATTTTTTGTTAGGTTAATCTGTGTAATAACAATTCAATTGTTTGGTGGCGCAATTGCTCCATTGCAGGCGTTGACCCTATGCAACATAGGGTTTTGTCTGGCCCATTCAGGGCCCTGACATGAAGAATTCAACCAGCAGATTGAAAAAACTGTAATTCCTGCTGTTGTTTCTGCTTCTGTTCCTGCAGCCATTACTGCTAATGTACTTTACATATTCTATCACACCAGATTGTTGCAACCAAGTTTTCAGACTTGTCTGCCAACATATCTTACAATACACAGGGGGTGCTCAATGAGTCACCCCTTGACGTATCTTCTGACATAAACCAATCTGATGGCAATATCAAATTGCAGGCACTTTCTCCTAATTAGGAGCGCTACCAATTTGACCTACTGATTCCTGCACAAGTTATTCCTCAGCTCTAATCCTTACATGGAACATGTCATCATGCCACCCTCTTGTGGCTGTGTGGCTTTTCTCATATAGTATATTAATCACAATATTCTACAATAAACAATACCTTATTCTTATTATCCCTGTCCTTTCTATTGTACTGTTGTCTTTCCCAATTCAAATACTGAATTTTCATTGGTTCAGTTGCAACAGTGATATCAGAAGTAGGTTCACAACCTACCTAAAGAAAAATTTTCTCTAATAAAGGACAGAAACGGGCCGTATGGCTACTCCCCATCAAGAGACCTTCCTGCCAATCACAGAAGGAGATATTTCCAACAGGTACATTATTTACCAAGACCAGATAGTTCTTACAAGTGTGTATAATCTATTCTGTCTTTGACAGTGTGACACCAGCATCACCCTGCCTCAGTCAGACCTTTCATAGTGCATACTCAACCTCCAGCTTGATCCTTTGCGGGTGGGGTCAAAAGAGCCAACATTATCAGTTGGCTTTACTCCACCAAGACCCGCCTCTGTATCTGACAAGTACCTGAGCCTATGTGGGTTGCTACGGTGTCTGGGCGGCTTACAGGGCCTGCTGCTGTGTGGTTTACTAACTGGGCCAGTCAGGAAATCAAAGTCATCTGTGCGGCATTCAAAAACACCACAAAGTCCCGCTAGAGCAAAATCTTCTTGTCTATTGTGGAGAGAACTCCCCTTCTAGCAATTAAACAGACTTGATCTGTTCCCAAATACTTTGCCTCTTGGCAGCAAACTCTTGCCACCACCCCCAAAGCCATGTCTAACGGAAACACCATGCTTTTGATTCTGATAGTCAATGGGCTCAAGCCCTATATCTGTAAATGGGTCCTTGTAGGTTGTTGCACCTCCATTAATGACTGTTACAAAGCCATTGTGGAGGCCAAAAATCAGGCTTTGATGGGTTTTTGCTGCACAAATGATGTTCCACCTCAACCTTGTGCAACACCTGGCAGTGCCCACAACCAAGTAGGCCACTGCCAGCCCCACCAGCAGGATAATAGGATTAAATGCCCCCAAGAGGGGGGCTCCATCTAGCACAAATTGAGGACCCAGGAAAAGCTTGGGGGTTGTAGTTACAAGAGATTCTATAACCCTACTTGACCCTCACTCTCAACCTCTCCTTGCCAAGAATTACTGTGACTACAATGTACACAAAATTGAAACCCTTGACGTCTTTCAGGTCCATGGTGACAACCATGTCCTTCAAGCAAGCCACTCTCTCAATAAAATGACCCGCTTGGCTTACCACTTCTGTTTTTATGGGGGTACTCACAAATTATTGGTGGACACTGGGGCCAACCACACTATGGTTGACCAGCCGTTTGCTGATTCACAACAGTTAGACCGCATGCCAAGCAGATTCAAGGCAGTACAAGTAGCTGACTTCCGTAGAGTGACAATTACCCATGAGACAGTTCTCTTCTCTGTGATAATGGGAAACGTCCAGGTTAAGCTCTCTGGGCCAATCATGGCAGGGCTCAGCCACAATGTAATTGCTGGCCTTGACTGGCTTCCTCATAATTGTTCCCACATCAAGTGGGATACATCTGTTATCACTCTCAATAGAAATGGGGTGGGTTTTCAGATCTATCCTGTCAAAATGAGCAAGCTACTTCACAATACTGTGTTTGTCAGAATAACAGAGACAGGTTTGTACAATTTCAAGGGGGAAAACTAGACTTCAATCAATGCTTAGTCAAAGTTATTTATGCTGAACCACCTGCAGCTCCTCCCTTAACCACTTTATCTTCACCAGCTCTTACCACACTCCTTGAGAATTATAAGGAAGTTTTCAGTGAAACACTTGAACAACTATCTCCTCTCCAGAGATTCAGCACGCTGTACAACTCCAAGTGTTTTTATTTAAAGCACGTTCCTTATACTGTCTCACACCAAAAGAAGATGAGACCCTCCTCCAGCACCTTGTGGACGCTCTTGAAAGAGGCTTTATTTGCCTCTTGCTCTCTCCATACAGGGTAGCTGTAAAGCCTCAGAATATGAGGGAGTATTTTAGCAAATAAGGGTACCAAGTTGGCGGCTTGGAATCCTGTGAGCGCCATCACAATGGGGTAGACCATCATCATCTATCTGAAGACCTTGGTGTGTATGTTATATCTTTCAAATTTACCAGCAAAATACGCAAGTACGTAGTATACACAGGTGTATATAGCTACAGACTGGGTGGAGTGGAGCAACACCAGCGTGGGCCAGGAGTACTGCTTGGAGGAGTTTACTGCACTGGCTCCTCATAGATATACTTGTCAGGTGGTCTATTAAAAGGCCCATACTGGTGATTGTATTGGTGGCCCCCAATCCCTAGAGCAGGCTGTGAGTACAGCTGAGAAGATTAAATGGTTCATCTTCTGATCCTGGAAAAGGGCAGACAAAGCTTAGTGTCTTTAACTTTCTTATAGAGTAAAAGTTCTGGTTGATTTATGTGATACTATTGAGGAATAATTTCACTCAATGATAGCACAAACTATCATCAAGTGAATTGGCTTTATTATATACTATCACCCTTGTGGTGGTATAAATAGAGTAAAACACTGGACAGGAAATCCCAAATACTTGGTGTTTTCTGAAATTCCCTTTTGGGGAGGGATTTTGTAGTGGTGTGCAGGCAATTAATTGTTATCTCTGGGCTTGCACTGGCTTGGTGTATCATTAGATGCTTTCATGCATCCAATTTTGAATTTTGCAGTTAATGCAGGAATGGATGGGTTGAGCAGCTTGTCAGCCCCTCCCAAATTTGGCAAATTCCAAATTTGGGCAGCAGTTCCCCCTCCATTTGGGTTTGGTAAAATTGCCTTTTTGGGTTTCCTTATTTGGCAATTTTCCCATTTGGTGGCCTGGGTGAGGAACTGACTGGCGGGAGTGGGTGGGCAGAGGCTGACTTGGGGCGGGCGTGCAAGCTGCCAGGCGGTTGGGCGTGCAGCCTGCAGACGGCTGGCAGCCAGCTGCGCAGCCCGCAGACGGGGTATAAAAACCGTCCAAATTAAAATTCTCACTTTTTAATTTTTGTTTCCTGGCCCCAACTTTTTGTGGCAGTTTCCCCAATAAAGGGGAACTGCTGCTATTTTTTATTTTGTTTCTCACAATTAATTGTGCACAAAATATTGTCCTAAACCACAGTGTTGTCAGGAATATTTCTGACAGTAGTTATCTTCTTTGTAGCCAAGAAGGACGGGTCTCTTTGCCTAGTCACAAACTACCGCGCCTTAAATAAGATGACTGTTAAGAATAAATATTCTCTGCTGTTGATTGATGACTTATTTGACACACTTGCGGGTGTGAAGGTCTTTAGCAAAATTGACCTCACTGCAAGATACAACCAGGTCCACATTGCACTAGGGAATGAGGCAAAAACTGCCTTCTGCACACGTTACGGGTTGTTTGAGTGTCAGGTCATGAATTTTGAAATGACCAACACTCCTTTTATCTTTGCCATGTTAATGAACAAAGCATTTGAGGAATTTACTGGAAAATGTGTGATTGTGTAACTTGACAACATTATTGTTTTCAGTCAAGATCAAACCACGCACCTCCAACACCTATGTTCTGTCCTCAACACTCTTTGGAAAAACCAGCTAAAAGCTAAAACTCTCCAAATGCAAGTTTCTCAAGTTGTAGTTGCTGTTCCTTGGGTGCACCATCTCTTTCTAAGGGATAAAGCCTAACTCTGTCAAAACCAAGGCAATTACAAGCATGACATCTATCACTGATGTTGGTCAGGTGTGTACCTTCTTGGACATGGTTGCCTATGTGCGTAAATTTATCTCTAATTGTGGAAAACTAATTGCGCCCCTCACCAAGCTCCTAAACACCAAACAACGCTTCCACTGGACCCATGCCAGAGATCAAGCCTTTGAGACGTTAAATTAGAGGCTTACAACTGCACCTTTATTGCAGTTCTCCAATTAAAACCGCAAATACAAACTTGAGACTGACTCCTCTGACAGAGCCATAGAGGTATACTACGGGTAAAAACTGACAAAGATGTCTTCCTCCCTGTAGCATACAAGTCCAGGAAGCTTACTGACTCAGAACAATGTTAGCTTATACACAATAAAAATTTGGCGGTAATTGTGCACTGCGTTGAGAAATGGCGCTCTTACCTGGAAGTGGCAACCTTCATATCCTGCGTCCTGACAGACCACAAGTCACTTCAATACTTTAACCCACATTCCCACTTGACAGACCGCCAAGCAGGCTGAGTTGAGTTTATATTTTTCTACTAGTTGAGCATTGAGTACAAGCCTGGAAAGGAACTTGTCACAGCTGACGCTCTCTCACAACTCTATGTAGTGTCCATCACTGGGGATGACAGCTTGGATCCCGACTGACCAATGTTGTACCTCCGTCCTGAAGCAACTTGTTACAAAGGCCTTAACTCAGTAACCATCTCTAAGCTGAAGAACACTGAAAGTCAGTTCATCACTGATGCTGGCAGCGTCTGCCGCTAGGCAAAAACAGGTGATAAGATGCCTTACGTTTCCATCACACAACAAGGTAACAAAATATTGCATTACCACCACACATTGGGTCACATCAGAGAACGCAACATTTTTGAGATCATAAAACAAAAGGTTTGATGGCTGTGTATGCATCAAGATATCTTGAATATCCTTGAAACGTGCATGCTGTGAAAAAAGAACATGTCCAAACCTGCACCCCCAAGTCTGTTCTGCTCATCAAAATCATGAAACCCTTTGAACAGTGGGCTCTTGATGTGATTGGGCCCCTTTCTGAAGACATATTGAGGAAAAAATACATCATAACTGCCATCAACTACTTCACTTACTGGCCAGTGGCTTGAGCAACAACTAATCACATTGCCATCATCATCACCTGCTTCATTGGCAAGAAAATTTTGGCCCACTTTGGGCGTGCCCAAACCTCTCATCAAAGATGGTGGCCCTGAACTTGTTAGCCAGATCATGAAGGTGTACTGTGCCAAAAATGCCCTCTAACAGATAGTTATCACTCCCTACCATCCATAAGCCAATAAGCGTTTAGAAGCAATTAAATGGCTCACTAGTCCAACTGATTGCCAAGCTCTTACAGGAAGCACTCCAACACCCCATGGGCTGAACACTTGTCTACCTCTCTACTTATCCTACAAGCAAAAATCAATTGAGGCACCGGGTTCAGCCCTAGCACCTTGGCCTTTGAGACGCCTGACAGTCTGACAGGAGTAAAACAAGGGAGGTTATAATCCATAATTCCTGAAAACCCCCTGATAACTACCCTTTTCCTGTGTCAGTGGCTTTCCAAAGCTTTAGACATTGAACACAAACAAATTGAGAGAAGGCAAAGCACACCAAAGCAAGATACACTGTAGATGACTCTGTCCGTGCCCCAAACTCCAATTCCATCAAATTAAAGCCAAATTATCTGAGGCTCTTCATTATAGCTGCTTTTATGACAACCACACCTATCAATTATAAGGTACCTAAAGAAACACCAAGAGACTTCATCACAATTGCTTGCATCCCTGCCGTGCCATCCCTACACAAAAGTTGTTTGTGAAGACCTTTTCAGCTCTTCTGCAGACTCTGATCCTGGTGTCTGACAACAAAAAGGGGAAAGGGGGTGGTGCAACCAAGTTTCCAGAGTTGCCTGCCAATGTATCTTAGGATACACAGTGGGCGCTGACAAGTTGCCTCTTGACGTGTCTAACATTATGGGCTAATATGATGGCAATGTCAAACTGTGGGCACTTTCTCCTAATTAGGAGCGCTGTCAATTTGACCTGCTGATCCCCACACAAGTTATTCCTCGACTTCAAACCTTTCATGAAATACGTCACTATGACACCTCTCGTGTCCCAGTGGCTTTTCTCATATAGTATATTAGTCACAATATTCTACAATAAACAATATCTTATTCTTATTATTTCTGTTTTTTCTATTAAACTGTTGTCTTTCTCAAATCAAATACTGAATTCTCATTGGTTCAGTTACAAGAGATTGAGCAAAATTAACTTATTATAATAAATATAATTATTTTTTATTACAATGTATTACTAATAAGCCAGTTAATAATCAAAAGTATCTGAGTATTAAACAAAGTCTTGTCAGTATTTAAGCACAAAATTATCTTTTTGATTGGTCAAAGAACTATCTGCCTGATGTAAACAACCCAATTAGTAGTTAATATTTTTTATTGATTTTTTTTCAGCTTCATAAATAAACTTAATAATAAAAATTTTCTTTCAAAATCTAAAATCTTTACAACTAATTAAAAAATAATACACTTATATTTTACTAAAAAAAATATTACAATTTTTTTAAAAATGATAAATAAATAAAACCTTGTTACTCAATTTATTTATAGTAGGATTTCACAATTTTTTTAAATAAATTTGTATATTGATTTACAATAAATATTTATACTATTAAGTGTTTATATCACATGTTTTTATTCAAAAATGTTTTATAACACATAAAAAGCCTTATTTAGTCTTATATCTCTGTATTTTTCTATGCTTTTACACACTTCTGACCACTTTTTCATTGGTTTTAGGCCATTTTTATCAATATTAAGTGTTTTGAGTGATCATAATTTTTTTCTATGAAACAATTTTTTCCTCCACCTCCCTGACCACCAGTCCCGTAGAACAGTAATGACAGAAGATACTTAAAAATACATGGGCTTGTGTTGCTTACATATAGGTTGTCTGATGTTTTTAAAGTGTGTATTTATATAGAATGTATAAAAAAAGCTAGAAAAAAGCTATGAAAAAAGTTAGGGCCAGAGTTAGAATTAGAATTAGGGTTAGGGTTAGGGTTAGGGTTAGGGTTAGGGTTAGGGTTAGGGTTAGGGTTAGGGTTAGGGTTAGGGTTAGGGTTAGGGTTAGGGTTAGGGTTAGGGTTAGGGTTAGGGTTAGGGTTAGGGTTAGGGTTAGGGTTAGGGTTAGGGTTAGGGTTAGGTTAGGGTTAGGGTTAGGTTAGGGTTAGGGTAAAGTTAGAGTTAAGGTTAAGATTAAAATTAGAATTAAAGTTAGGATTAAGGTTAGGATTAAAATTAAAATTAGAATTAAAATTAAAATTAAAATTAAAATTAAAATTAAAATTAAAATTAAAATTAAAATTAAAATTAAAATTAAAATTAAAATTAAAATTAAAATTAAAATTAAAATTAAAATTAAAATTAAAATTAAAATTAAAATTAAAATTAAAATTAAAATTAAAATTAAAATTAAAATTAAAATTAAAATTAAAATTAAAATTAAAATTAAAATTAAAATTAAAATTAAAATTAAAATTAAAATTAAAATTAAAATTAAAATTAAAATTAAAATTAAAATTAAAATTAAAATTAAAATTAAAATTAAAATTAAAATTAAAATTAAAATTAAAATTAAAATTAAAATTAAAATTAAAATTAAAATTAAAATTAAAATTAAAATTAAAATTAAATTAAAATTAAAATTAAAATTAAAAAAAATTAAAATTAAAATTAAAATTAAAATTAAAATTAAAATTAAAATTAAAATTAAAATTAAAATAAAATTAAAAAAAATAAAATTAAAATTAAAATTAAAATTAAAATTAAAATTAAAAAAAATTAAAATTAAAATTAAAATTAAAATTAAAATTAAAATTAAAATTAAAATTAAAATTAAAATTAAAATTAAATTAAATTAAAATTAAAATTAAAATTAAAATTAAAATTAAAATTAAAATTAAATTAAAATTAAAATTAAAATTAAAATTAAAATTAAAATAAAATTAAAATTAAAATTAAAATTAAAATTAAAATTAAAATTAAAATTAAAATTAAAATTAAAATAAAATTAAAATTAAAATTAAAATAAAATTAAAATAAATAATTAAAATTAAATTAAATTAAAATTAAAATTAAATTAAATTAAAATTAAAATTAATTAAATTAAAATTAAAATTAAAATTAAAATTAAAATTAAAATTAAAATAAAATTAAAATTAAAATAAAATTAAAAAAAATTAAAATTAAAATAAAATTAAATTAAAAAAAATAAAATTAAAATTAAAAATTAAAAAATAAAATTAAAATAAAATAAAATTAAATTAAAAAAAATAAAATAAAATTAAATTAAAAAAAATTAAAATTAAAAAAAAAAATTAAATTAAAATTAAAATTAAAATTAATTAAAATTAAAATAAAATTAATAAAATAAAATTAAAATTAAATTAAAATTAAAAAAAATTAAAATTAAAAAAAATTAAATTAAAATTAAAATTAAAATAAAATTAAATAAAATTAAAATAAAATTAAAATTAAAATTAAAATAAAATTAAAATTAAAATTAAAA